>CAJHQP010002110.1:0-93552 GCA_905132765.1 Moricandia arvensis
ACACATTCATAGGAGGTATCATTGGATACGTGATGTGGTTGCTTCTAAGGAAGTGGAACTTGAGAAAGTTCATACGGATGATAATGGAGCTGATATGATGACGAAGTCATTGCCGAGGGGGAAGCTTGAGGTATGCCGAGAGATAGCCGGAATGGCTGTTTCTTCCATCTAGTCGGAGGGGGAGTTTGTTGGGTCCCTCCTAGATGGAGAGAACCAAGTGGGTTGAGACACAATTATTCTCACCCTTATTATTAGGCTGCCCCATCCTTTCTTTGCACTGTAGACACAATAATAGAGTTGAAGAGAGAGAGAGACAAAAGAGAGAGAAAGGACAGAAAGAAGAGAAATTTGTCAGGTTATTCAAGACTGGTTTTGGAGGATCAAACGGAACCTGATCGAGCTGATATTTTGTGGGAAGCGTCTTCAGTCAGTGGGTTAAAGGTTCACCGAAGGGATTTGGATTTCAACGGTTGGATCTTCTGTTGTCTGGGTTTTAGTGAAGCTGGTCGTCACAGTTCTTCAGCTGGGCAGTCTTGGGTGTTTGGTAAATCCGACGGTGAGATCTTCTCTGATTGAGCTGAAATTTGGCAGGGTTGTTGTTGACTTGTTTATCTTGGATTTGTACGGTGGGATTAGTCTCTGGTTGCCGGAATCCTTGTGAGCTGAGGTCGTTTGGTTGCTGCCGGTTTTGAAGCTTTGTGTTGCTCCCTTGTTGTTGTTGCTCTCTTGTTGTTGAGATAGCTCTTTGTAGCTAGACTCTCTGTTCTGTTCAGGCTGTTGAACAGGGAGGACGTGGTTGTACTCATACCATTTATATAGTGGATTTTTGAGTGGACTACGGTCCCGTGGTTTTTCCTTCTCACATCGAGGAGGTTTTCCACGTAAAAATTGTGCGTCTCATTACGTTATCGCTTATACTACATTCTGCAATTGTCGAAGTATTCTCCTCACAGGTTCACACAAGGTCAGGGGAACACAACCATAATATTCCGCTGCGTCGTGGGTGACTTTCCCCAACAAGTCTGAGGTGCTAGAGATTCTTTTTGCTATAAAACTTGATTTCTTAGCTTTTATTGGATGTATTTTTTAGAAAGGCATTTATCGGATGTATATATATGCAACATAATGATCGTAAAGATAGTAATTAACCTCTCTCGCAGATTTAATAACAAACCAATATCCTTGAGGAATATATTACAAACTTTCTTAAGAGATCTAAAACCAAAAAATTCCATCTCGTGGGGATTACTTTTTTTGGTAGGCGGCTCAAATCTTACCCGTAGAAAGACCCAAGGTGAGCTTAAAAATACGACAAGAAAGTAGCAAAAACAAAGGAAAGACATCGAATCATCAAACTAAAGAAAAGAGAGAGGATGGTTTTTCAAAAAAAAAAAAAAAGAGAAGCTACCAAAATATAAGAAAAAAAACGTCATCTTTAACCATCTCCATCTCCTCCAGCTAACTTGTTCTTTGTCTTCTTAATGAAACTATATTGATCTCATCGGATTATGGAAGTCAGATCTTGAAAGAAGAGTTCATCACAAGGAATAGTGAGACCCATGTCGTGATCAAAACCAAACTCTTCCTCAGCTCTTCTAAGGAGACATTGGAAGTCAAGATTGGCCAAAAGGGAGATAGGGACAATGTATCTGCTCCTATTTTGTCCTACATAAACAGGGAAGTGTCCCTTTGGTACATCAAGTGGGAGATCATCTTCTTCATATCCTCCTCCTCCATTCTTCTTTCCCAAACTTGAACATCTGTTGAGAATATGCCTAAGCATTGTTGTTTGAGCAAGTTTTGTAGATTTCTTGAGGATGGCCATTTTCTTGTGTTTTGGGTGATTTTGACAGAAAAGCTTTTTGTTGTGTGTGTAGAAAAAGGGAGTTGGTGGATAATATTGAGGGGTGAGGTGTAAATATTTATAATGACATGCATGTGTGGTGTATGTCTATGTGCCTGAGAGAGAAGGGAGAAATATATGTAGAAGCCACGCACACAATGGCCAAAAAACATTAAAGGTTATAGCCATTTTTTTTGGTTGGTCCTATTATGACACTATGGTCCCCTCGATCTCCACCTAGCTCATAACAAAATAACCCATAAAATGCTATGTTGTTGATCATAGTATGTATTTGAAAGTTTGACATACACAACTTTTAGGCTCTTAAAAATGGACTCGGAACGATTTCTAATTAGTACGGTTTGATCTTAATTTTAGTACAATAAATACAGGCATAAAGAAAACAATATCTATTATAAACTTGTTGTCAATCACCATTTACAACCATGTAACATTAATGAACAAAGAGCTAAAACTCAAATAGATGTTTACATACTGTTTTCATATATTATTAACTGTGTAAAACAAATTAGTTTGTTTTCTTAAACTAAGATAATAGATTGTAGCAAAGTCGGTGATATTCTCTATATATTAAAATAAGAGCATTTTTAATAAGTAACATTTAAAGTGTATTATATTCACAGAATTGTCATTATGCTGATGTGTCAGCACGAGAGAGCTTCTCACATTTTTTATATAAATAATTTTTTTTTACTAGACATTGGACCGTATTGATTTTAAATTCCTTATATACCATATAATATAATTTAACTGTTAAAACTTTTATATAACTTAAGTAATTAAATATTTTCACTGATTGGTCATGTATTAGATTATCATGTTCATAAATCAATGTTTTAGCATATAGTTTTGTTACTCATTGCTGTGAGTTTTCGGAGTAGAATATTCGAGAACACTTATTATCCCTTATATATTAATTTTGAAGCATTACAACATGTTTTGGTAGCCACGTGTCATCACTACGATGGTTCGTAAAAATTTTAGAAAAATAAGTTGGTCCATCTAAACATATATTATATTTTTTATTAAACTAACTATCAAATTAATTATTAGTGTATAAAAGAATATTCTCCATTTTTTCCTTAGAAAAAGCTACAGAATTACCTAATATGGTTAACAAATATATGACAATTAATGATTTGAATAATAGAGATTTGAACCATTTTTGTATCCTCCATCATTTTTTTTTAATTTTATATTTAAACAAAATTAAACAATCACATTACACATATAATTAAAAATTTAGATTTTTCTTAAATGCTAAAATTTGAATATTTTTAAATTATTATTAATTACTAAGACTGTTAAAAATCCACACTAGATTATTTTTGATCAGTGGTTTAACTTTTTACTATAACAAAATACAAATAATCATAATTTATATAAATATAATGTTTCATTTAATATATATTCAGATTAAATATATATATATATATACATTTCAATATCATTTAGATTAAAATATGTATCATATATAAAATACACAAATATGTTAATTTTAAAATTGCATTGAATAAGAAGCCTCAATTAATAAATATTTATATTAAAAAATAATAATTTTGTTACAGCAAATATTAAAATATTAATAAAATCATATAAATACAAAGTCTCAATTAATAAATATTCATATTAAAATATACTATATACCATATGAATAAATGGTTATTTTTATTATTTACCAAAAAACAATTATTGTAAATAAAAAGATGGACTTTTTTGTTTATTAGATACTCCAATTTAATTATTACGTAACAATTATTCGCTTCTCGGTTATTCAATATATTTATTATTGTATAATACATAAATGAACACAAAATAAATAAATATGTATAAATAATTTGTATACATAATTAATAATCATTCTGCACAAGCGCATATCTCAAATGTTATCTGATCAAATCATTTCAAAAATACAATTCTTCATATCGAAGTGAGATGGTGAATTATAACATCTGAATGATATAATTGAAACTCATGTAAATTAAATAGATTTAAAAAAAATATCAACAAACATGACCCTATTCGTCAACCTTATATTAACGGTCATTGACTATACGTTTGGGACTTATGGTATGATGGTTAAATGATCAAAGATGGTATTTTATGATTATTAATATATAAGTTTCATACCGCGCATGTGCACGGGTAAACACCTAGTAGTAATAGAATACATAAATTATGCCGAAAGGTTTTTTAGTACATGTACTTGTTTTGACGGGTAAATAGTGCTTACCGAACTTGTTCAAGCGATACAAGTATCATGTTTATATATAATTGTATTTAATATTGTAGAAACTCGATATTTAATATTGTTTTTTCATCATAATATATATCATTATGAAACATTATGGCTATATCCTTCCTTTTTTTATGAAAGGGCTTTAAACTTTAAAAGCAATATACCTTTACAGAAGAAGAATATTTTACTACAATAAATCTTTTAGGGCAACATTAAAGTTTTCATTCAGTTCAAAAAAAAAACATTAAAGTTTTCTCATGTATTTAATCTTGAAAATAATTTATACAATTTATAAAAAAAAATTGGTGAAAAATAAATTGAAATCATGCAATTGCAAATAATTCTAAATGATGTAAATTTATATTTAATAGAATTGAATTCTTTTCAACATAGATGAAAGAATATAGGTTGTAAGTCATGATTGCCCTCTGTTTAGGGTTTGGTAACATATGTTGTACTATTGTTTGTATTTTTAGGGTTATATTTCTTAATCTCAAATTTTTATTTAACTATAAATTTAACATATATGTGTTTAATTTTGTATATACTCAACACTTTATAAGTTGATATTATGTTTAGTGAAGAGTTTGTTGCTATTTATTTTGTTATTTGATTTTAGGATTTATGAGACTTTTAGAAATCTTCTAACATAAAGAATAGTAATAGACTTCTTGAAAAGTATTCTAGTGCATTTTATGTTAGATAACTTCCTAAGAAGTCTTCTAAACCAATATGTTTAACATAAAAGAAAATTTTGTCTCTTTATAGAAAAAAGTTACATATTTTTTCTCTTCCTCTCAAATGACTGCAACAAAAATGTCATGTTTTTCACTCTAAAACTCTCTAACCTCTCTTTAATCTCTTTGAATTTGAAGACAACAAATTTTATATCAGTTTCTCATATTTTTGTCTCATGTCTTTCACGCTATGTAACCTTAATTTTGTAGGTTTTGCATTTCATAGATTTCATCTTCCACTCATTTAAAGGTAGACCTATAAATATTAGATGTGTATTTTTGTGTATTTAATATATGTCAGATTCACAAATATAGATTCAACATAAGGTTATTGTTTTATTTATTATTTAAGCATAAGAAAAATTATTTTTAATTTTTTCTCTTTGAAGCCATTTTAACGTTTTGGGATATACAGATTTTTTATCTGAGGAGAATATCGGACTTCAGATTTTATTAGCAGATTTATCTAGAAAACTTTTGGAGAAGTTTATTTTACAAACTGCCAAAATTGGTAAGATTTTATTTTCACCAACTATTTTTGTGTTATTGTGTGTCAAATCTAAATAAAGTTATAGATTCAGCTTAATGTGATTGTTTTCTTATTATTTTATCTTAAAATTGTTCATGGTTTATATTTCTTTCTAAAAAGTAAGATATAGAACATTAATTTTTTTTGATATATTCTTTTTTGTGTGTTAAAACCAAATTAAAATATTCAAAATCATTGTGATTATATATTTTTGTTATTATTTTATTTGTAAGAGTTTATTTTCAAATAATATAAAGTATGTTTTGTTTTCGTATGTTAGATTCAAATAAGAATATATATTAAATTTATTGTAATTATTTTTCTTCTTACTTAAGCTTAATTTTTTATCTTTAGTTAACATCATGTTAAACATTTTTAGATCTACATGTTTTTTTCATATCTGAAAAATACATAACAAACTTCATAGAAGACTTCACGGCAGACTTCTCAAATAGACTTCTCGGGAGGCTTCTTAGAAGATTTCAAGCAAATTAAATGGGATACTAAAATTGGTAGATTTCTCTAGAATTCTTCTGATTTGTGGTCAAATTTCAGTGAAAATTTTAGTTTTCTCATAAGGTTAAAAGACTCTTGTTTTGATAATTTTTATAATATTGTAAATAACAACTTTGTCTCTAATCTATTTAAAAGATTCTTTGTCTACTGTTTTATTCATTAATTCAAATTTTTTTAACCATAAACTATGTCTTTATTGTAAATTTTTTGTTAAGATTTACGCAGGTTCAACATAACAAAGTTCAAACTAACGTTCTATACAAAGCTAGATTGGTAGTGTAGTAACACTATCGTTGTAGATATTTAATGAATGGAATTTTTTTTGTTTGTTACATAATTCATTGATTAATTCTGGACATAACACTTTACTATAAATTCCAAAACATAAGGATAAATTCATAACACAATAATATAAGTTCCAAAAAAGACAAACATAACAATAAACAAACATAGAACATCATCTTAAAAGAATTATCAACAATAAAATCCCAAAAAATATATTTCACCAACCATTTTCTATAGACTACACGTAAGTGAAGTATCATCTGCAAAAAAAAAAACACAATAAAACACATTAGCAAGCATAGAACATCATCTTGAAAAAAAAATCCAGAGTCTCTCATTACGTAGAAACATTAATAAACATGAATATTTGTATCTTCATAATTATAACCAATTAAGTTATAAATTTCATTCATGAGCCACAATGTTGACAAATTTATATGAACTAAACAAAATCTTAAAAAGGTAATTTATATTTGGATTAAATGAATTTTTAATAAATATTGACGTAGAAGGCTTCTTAAGAAGTTTTCCTTCGTAAATTTGGGCTTATTTTGTATTTGAAATTTTTTCGATTAGACTAGAAAAGACTTCTAGAGAAGTATTTTTTGATAAGCAAGTTAGTTTTGCAATTGACCAAAATTTTATAGATATTTGACTTTTCCAAAGAAGTCTTCTTATTGTCACATGAAGTCTTCGAAGTGTCGCAAGAAGTATGTGTACTTAGTTTTGCAAGTGACCTTGTTTGAATTTTGAAGAGAAGAATTTTAGAAAATTCTACTACTGGAAGGCTTCTATAGAAGTCTGTTTTCAAAACCAAATGTTTGACCAAAATCTCGAATAAAACTAAAGAAGACTTCTTAAAAATTCTTCCACGAAAAACTTTTCAAAAAGTCTTTTAATTGATATTAAATTTTTAATTCTTTATTGTCAATTGCAGACTTAACCTACAGAGACTTATTGCGATACTCCAAAGACTTTGTGGGGCTTTAAGAAGACTTCTCTAAAAGTCTTCTTTGGAAAAGATAAATTTATGCAAAATTTTGGTTAATTACAAAACCAACATACTTATTAGAGAAGACTTCTAGAGATGTCTACTAAACTTTTTTGTTACAAGGAAAATTTAAAAAACTTCTATAAAAACACACACACAAAATAGTCAATTATAAAACCAACATGTGCATTAACCAAAAGATTTTTGTAGAGAAGTGTTCTCTGCGAAACAGGTCCGTAAAAATCAAATATCATTCATAGATCTTGTAAGGCTAATTTTTAGCTTATCTAAGTACACATCACTTCTTAATGAAAATTACTCACTTGTTCTTGATCAAGAATCCTGAACTTGAATAACGTCTAAGCTTATAAACATTGAAATAAAAAAACTGAGATTTTAGAATGAAATGAGAGAAAAAAGTTTATATGTATAAGAAGTGGAGACATGAAGATGTAGATGTCGATTTTAGGTGCATTTATAACTTAAAATTAGTTGTTCATGTAGTTGATATACTGATGAAAATGTGAATTTGAGAAATAAGTGATGAAGATTGGGATGTACAAGTAAAATAATTATTTTTTATAAAAATAAATTAAAAATAATAGTATTTTCGTTAATAATGAAACTTTTATGGTGAATAATTTTTTAAAGAAAAAAATTATTTAATGGTAAATTTTGAGTCATATTTAAAATAAAAAACTAGTAACTTAAAAGGTTAATTCACTGTAATTAAAAAAATTAATTATAATTTTTAAGAAAATAACCTTAATAAATATAATCATAGAATTAAAGTCAAATAAAATATTATACAAAAAAGTTTATTACACAAAACGTAAAAATTGATTGTTCAAGATAATGTCGTCAGAAGTTTGACACTAACCGCTATACAGTCTAACATAAAACATGAGTCGCTTGTTGAGCCGAACTCTGCGTTCCAAGTGTCTGGCATGTAAGCTTCAAAGCATGAGTAAATGCTGGGTTTTCTGCTACTCAATGATGTGAATACTGATTTGTTTTAACAAAAAATAAAGGAAAATTTGTCTTCAAATAAGTTGCAACAAAAAAAATTGTTTTAAACAAAGGTTTACTCGACGAAACATTTCAATTTTTTGTACGAAATATATTATTTGAAAAGACAGATTTATGAAACTTAAAAAAATGAATTCACTCCAGATATATTTGAAAGAACATTTCAAAATGAGTCAAATCGTGTCCCTGTCTACCTGCAGAGCAGAGGCGTCGTTAAAGAGCGTTAATCACGGACTTTGGAAATAGCAAATGTACTGAAGAGTACAAAGCACGGCAGGATTTGTGGTTTGGAAAAGCTTGTGATACTCCCAAACAATAAAAATATATTTTTCACTAATCTTTATAGTTTCTTTTTAATTTTCTTTCTGCAAACACCATCCATGTGCTCTCCTCTCTACTGTTGCTATTTTCTCAAAGCTCTGATTCTCAGTTCCTCTTTTCCAACGATAGGTTTCAATTATTCCCTAAATTTCAGCTCTTTAACTGGTATAGTAGTTTGATTCAATCGTGAACACTCTAAAATGAGGGGCTTAGGGCATGTTTATTGCAGGGTTCTTAGGTGGGGTTCTTAACTTTTGTTAAGAGTCGGTTCTTAGCTTTTAACTAAGAAAAACTAAGAATCGGCTCTTAAATAAGAGTTTTAAGAGTCGGTTCTTAGCTGTAAAGTAAAACAAAAAAAAAAAACGAAAAAATAAAAAATCAAAAGTTAAGAACCCCACATAAGAAGTCCGCGTTTAACATGGCCTAACTATCCCATTTTTGGTAAATAGTGTATGTGTGGATAAAAAACGGGAAACATGTAGGACCAGCTGATGACTCTTTTGAACTTGACGTGAGAGGCTAGGGACGTGCATGTCGGAGCATTACACTTACAGACAACTACAATTATTGTTAACATAGCGATATTGTGATTTGCACCATGTTAAAAAACGCGACCGCCGAACCCATTAAATCGCCGCTTATACGCTACTCAGTGAAGAGCCATGGCGATTTGCCCCAATTCACTCAAAAAAGTAGAATCTTAACAAATAAAAAAAAAACTCATTTCTCTACATTTTATACTTGGAATCATGTGTTTCGTTAAAAATCTATAAGAATCGTGTTAAGAATCACTGAAAAAATGTTAAGAATCGTGCTAGAACGGAGGTGAAATGCTTTAGGACTCGATTGGTATAGCAGATGATAAAACATTAGCAGAATGTTGTAGAAGCAGTATGCTGCAGAAACTGTATGCTTTCATTAAAATTTTTAATAAAGTGATTGGTAGAGCATTAGCAATATACAATTTAAAAATTATCATAGAAGTTAGTGTATAATATATTTATTTTAAAATAATATCTATATATACTATATTAATAATCTATTTGTTATTATAAATAAAAAATTATTCATTTTAAAATTATATTATAATTTATATGTGAAATATTATTATTTACAAAAATGTAAAATTTATGTTAAAATATTAAATTGTATTTGGATATAACATAATTTTTAATATTATAAAATAAAAGAACAAAATATAAATAAATAAATTATAAAATTTCTATATAAATTAGTAAATGATTCATATATAAAATATTATAAAAACTAATATATGATATATAATTTATTTATTAGTGTCTAAATAATATATATATATATATGTTTCATATATAAATAAATATATTTATTTTATGCTTGTTTTTTAAAATAATGAATGATATGTGTAATTATATAAATTATATTATTCTTTAAATGTGAAATATTGTTCTTTTAAAAGTTCAAAATATTTAACTGCAAGTTTATTTTTTAAAATATAAATTTATATTGTTTTATTATAAAAATATTTTTATATTAAAAATAAAAATAAATCAATTATAATAAATATTTTTTAATTTTTATATATTTTAAATGCAAATGCTCCTCCAAAAGCTTCATACGAGACCATTGAGTCTAGAGCATTTGGAGAGCATTAACATTTAGTAAATGCTCTTCTAAATGCTTATGAGGTAAATGTTGATTGGATAATAGAGAGCATAATGCTTATGCTAATGCTCTACCAATCAAGCCCTTAGTAATTTTGATCTCATTAACGAAAAAGTGAAAGAATAGCAAAATCGACACACATAACAGAATCACTGGACCACACCGGTAAAATTATACACATAATTATATATATATATATACTAAAAACTTAAAATTAATATCTGATTAATCACCGATTAATTTCTGTTTTTTTACTTTAAGTTAGATTTACATGAACCCTAATATCTTCAAACATCTAGGTTAATCACATAATAGAATCATATGAATGTTTATGAACTTATCTGCATTCATTGTGTTTGGAGATCTTCTTGAATGGATTGAATTTTGAATGGAAGACGAACAACTTAATCTTTTCTTAGAAACTTTTAGGTTTGTCTCGCCTTGCCTATAATTTTATGTTCAGGATATCTTTATGATGGTCTAAATATATGAATTTATAAGTGGAGAGAGGACCTAATTCCCCTTTAGGGTTTTCTTTAGTTTAATCTCAACCGTCCATCAAAGTAGAGATAAATTAAGAATTACTTCTTTATTTCCAATTTCATTGGTCACCAAATATATTAAGGAATAACAATATTCCAATAGAAAACGGATAACTATAAGACCATATAATAGGGAAAATGAAATATTCCTTACAGTCTCCCACTTGGTCGTTAGTAAGATCCACTAATGTTTTCTTTATAGAATCATACGGCCGGCATAATATGCTATAACTTTATTTTTCATTTGGTCATCATAAGTGTCTTAACTAATCTAGTAATCAATGAGAGTCATGGCGGTTACATATCATTCTGCATCATGATACCTTCCATGTACTACCATATTGACCACCTTCTTAGTTAGACCATAAACATAAGCAGGAGTCTCGTAATGGTTCCTTTAATGTATTTAAATAAAGACACATTCTGTTATCAGAAATCCAAACAACAATAATGTGTGTGCACATTGGAAACATAATATATAAAGATGTAAAAATTATAAAGAGCTCAAATAATTGTTATACATAGGCTGATCGTACAAACAACATAATTAAGCGCTATCCTCAAGACTCATTCTTTCAGCATGTTTAATGAAAGTCTTTGGAGGTAAAGCTTTTGTAAATATGTCTGCAACCATAAGTTCAGTGCCTATATGTTCAATGACAAACTTTTCTCTTTTGACATCTTTCTTTAGTGGTAGATATTTGAGGTCCATATGCTTGGCTCCTTTAGATATCCTATCATGATTAGAGAAGAAAATTGCAGCTTGATTGTCACAGTAAAGAGTGAGAGGCTTGTCAACAAAACTCAAAGCTTCAAACTCCGACACGAAATTTCGCAACCATGTTCCTTGAATGGAAGCCTCATAACATGTAACATACTCAGCTTCCATAGTGGATGTGTAGATTAACTCTGACTTCTGGCTTTTCCATGAGATATCACCTCCATAGCCGAGAGTACAATGTCTAGAGTCTTTGCATCCACCAAAATCTGAGTCTGAAAATCCAACCATCTGTGGATGTGCTGATTTTCGATACGTCAACATGTAGTTTCTTGTTCCCTTTAAGTATCTCAAAATTTTCTTTGCAGCTTGCCAATGAGCGAGTTTTGGGTTACTCTGAAATCTACCCATCATGCCAACTGCGTGGCTAATATCAGGTCTAGTACAAACATGTGCATACATCAAACTTCCCACGAGAGATGCATAAGGGTATTTTTTCATTTTATTACGTTCCATTTCATTCTGCGGACATTGCTTAAGACTAAGCGTATTATCTTTATGCATAGGAAATCATGTCGAATCTCTCAAGAACTTTATCAATATAAACTTTTTGAGACAGTCCCAAATTTTTCAGTGATCTGTCACGGAATATCTCAATTCCTATCACATAGGATGCCTCACCCATATCTTTTATTTCAAAGTTCTTGGAGAGATAACTCTTAGTCTCATGTAATAGAGCAAGATCACTGCTGGCTAATAAGATGTCATAAACATACAAAACCAAAAATATGAACTTACTCCCACTGATCTTGAGATATATGCATGGATCCACAATGTTTTCTTTGAAACCGAATTTCGTAATGGTTTCATCAAACTTTAAGTACCATTGTCTCGAAGCTTGTTTCAGTCTGTATATTGATTTCTTCAATTTGCAGATCATGTCTTCCTAACCTTCGATTATGAAGCCTTCAGGTTGACGCATATAGACTTCTTCTTGTAAGTCTTCATTAAGAAAGGCAGTTTTCACATCCATTTGATGTAACTCGAGATCATACTCAGCTACATATGCCATGATAATTCTGAGAGAGTCTTTTTTAGACATAAATGAAAATATCTCACTATAATCAATGCCTTCTTTCTGATTAAACCCCTTGGCTACAAGTCTGGATCTACGACATTTAACATTGCCATGACAGTCAAGTTTGGTCTTATAGATCCATTTGTACCCGATTGCTTTATGTCCTTCAGGCAATGGAACGACATCCCAAACTTCATTCTTAACCATTGAGCTTATTTCATCTTTACTAGCATCAATCCATTGATTAGAATTAACATCTTTTATGGCTTGTGAATAAGAAACCGGATCTTTTAAATCACATTCTCCAGATTCTATTTGCTAAAGCACATAGTCATCATGAATTGCTGATCTTCTCTCACGAGTTGATCTTCTTAATGCTGGTTCTTCTTGTGCTTCATGTTCATTATTGGTGATATTTTCATCATTGGGTGGTTGATTATTCAACTGGGTTTCCTCGTTGTGCAACGGTTCAACAACAAGTGGATTCCCAACATTCAGAACTAAGGGTAAAGGGATATTTACCCTAACTTCTTGAATGACCACATCTTGAACTTTATCACTCCCACTAATGTTACCATTCTCATAAAATATGGCATTACTGGTTTTGACTATTCTCGTAGTATGGGATGGACAGTAAAATCTATATCCTTTAGACTTCTCAGGGTAACCAATAAAGAAATCACTGACCATTCTGAAATCTAATTTTTTATGTGGATTGTATATTCTTGCTTCAGCTGGGCATCCCCAAACTTGGAGGTGCGACAGACACGGTTTCTAGCCCTTCCACAGTTTAAAAGGAGTCTTTGGAACTGCTTTGCTAGGAATTCTGTTCAAGATATAGACTGCAATACATAATGCATCCGTCCACAAAGATATAGGTAAATTAGCATGACTCATTATGGATCTAACCATTTCCATAAAAGTATGATTACGCCTTTCAGATACACCATTTTCCATGGAGAACCATGCTTTGTGTATTGAGCAACGATTCCTAATTTTTGGAGGAGTTTGGCAAATGATCCAGGATGTTGTCCTGTTTCATCATATTTGCCATAAAATCCGCCACCTCTATCTGACCGAATGATTTTCACCTTTCTATATAATTGTCTCTCTACTTCAGTAATGAATACTTGTACAACATCCACAGATTGACACTTTTCATGCAATAGATAGATTTAACAATAACGTGAATAATCATCGATAAAGGTAATGAAGTATTTTTCACCTCCAAAAGTTGGAATGTCAAAAGGTCCACAAATTTATGTATGTATGATTTCAAGAAGTTGTGTACTTCTTATGGCTCCTCTTTTAGTGTGTTTAGTTTGCTTGTCCTTATTGCAATCTATACACTCTTTATTATTGGTAAAATCAAGATTCGGTATGACTCCATCTTTTACCAATCTTTTGATTCTTTCACTAGAAATGTGTCCTAATCTTTTATGCCACAAGAAATATGAATCATTTGCACATGCTTTAGTTCGACGTTTATCTTGCAGGGCGAGATGTGTTTCAAAATTTTGATCAGACAAATTTAATTTGTAAAGACCATTAACCAATATTCCAGAACCAATTTTATTAATATTCAGAAATAAATGGAAACAATTATCTCCTTGAGAACACGTAAAACCAGCCAAATCAAGTTTGCTTACTAAAACTAAATTACGGGAAATGGATGGAACATAAAGAGTCTGAAGTAAATCTAAACAAAATCCACTATCTAAAATGAGACGATAAGTGCTAATAGCTTCAACTGGAGCTGTCAATCCACCAAGTCGATTCCCCATAAGTATATAGTTTTCACTTGGATTTATGGTTTGGGTTGTAAGGAATCCCTGCAAGAAATTAGTTACATGTACATTAGCACCGCTATCAATCCACCAAGTATCAGAAGAAACATGAATAAAGTTAGATTAGAAAAATCTTACTGAACCCATAGGATTACCTTTCTTTTCAAACCATTATTTTGTTATAGGGCAATCTTTCTGAAAGTATCTAGACTTTTTGAAAAAGTTGCATCGGTCATCTTTTCTTTCCTTCTTCTCATTGACTCGATTAAAATCATTCTTCCTGGGTGGTGCTCTTTTATGACTCACTTGATGTATTTCCCAGCTTTAGGTCCAGCTCCTTGGACATAGTGGACAACCTTGATACCTTCAAGACCAAGCATTGATTCCTCTTGTACTAGTTTATTAGCCAATTCAATAGACATTCACTTTTCAACAATGGCATTGTAATTGATTTGGAATGGTCCATACTGAGGAGGTAAAAAGTTTAGGATAAACTAGACAAGGAATGAATCATCCACACTCATTCCTAAACTCTTTAGCTTAGCCGCAAGGTTGGTCATTTCAATGCAATGTTCATGCATAGACCTTGTGCCATCATCTTTCATGGTTGTAAGATCTGCCATAAGTTTCCCAGCAAGGGATTTGTCTGCAGTCTTAAACCGTTCTTCTATAGCTGCTAGATAAGCCTTTGCTTTCTCTGCAACTGGAAGGGAAGTTTTGATGTTCCTAGCTATTGTCATCCTTAAGAACATGATGCTCAATCTGTTAGCTTTCTCCCATGCTTTATGGAAAGCCTTTTCTTCCTCAGTACTATCATTAGTTAGTTGGCTAGGCTCTTCTTCACGAAGTGCCAAATCTAAATCTAGTACACCTAATGTGAACTCAACTTTCTCTTTCCATTCTGAGAAGTTGGTTCCAGTGAGGATTGGGACAGAAGAGATCATAGATGACAAACTAGTAGGAAAAGATGCTATATTTTAGAGATAGAACAAGAATTAATTAGACTTCATAACTTAATCAACACTTAAGAATTGAATGTGTATGACAAAAAATTATAATGTTCATGTGGGAATCACATAATCTCAGATAAAGTCATAGATTCAAGAAACTTTATTGAATGGTGTACCGAATTATTCAAGCTAAGTTATATGTGGATATCCTTAGCCTTCACGATAAAAATCATTCCATTATAAATGATGTATTGAATTACTCAAACCAAATCATATGTGGATGTCTTTAGTTTACACAACACATACACTATAAGTTATTTGACTTATTTGATCAATTCTCATGGTTTTAGTCTACTTGTGGGTAACTAAATAATTCATAAGAAGATCAAAAACTTGGTTTCAATAATGATTTTTAGTTGCAAACTTTCATAGGATAAAGTCACTATGGTGATATCTAAACCCTAATTGCACTTTATGTGAAATATAATTTTATGCAAATTATGAAAGTGTTTTGTATAATATATAAATTAGTTATATACGGATTATGTATATAAAATTTTATAAAGTAAGTGTAAAATCGTTTTTGTACTAATTATGTACAAAATGTTTCTGCAGGATATACAAAACACTCTGTATGAATTATGCACAGACCAATTATCATTATCAGTTTTGCACAAAATTTTCACGAATCATTATTTTCAGGAAAGATCTGTGAAAACCCTAATTCATAGAAGCCCGAAATTTGCACGGAAAGGGATTTGCAAAATAAACCCTAATTTGCAGAAAACTGTTTTTGCACGGTGAAAAAAAAATAATTCGGGTTTTGCACAAACTTTGCACGGATACGAAAAATAAACTCATAAACAGATCTAGAAATCATAATACTTAGATCTATCAATTTCAGTTATCTAGTTCATCGATCTATTATTCTTAATGGATTAAATAGATGTTCATAACCATGCTCTGATACCACATGTAAGTTAAATTTACATGAACCCTAAGATCTTCAAACATCTAGGTTAATCACATAATATAATTATATGAATGTTTATAGACTTACATGCATTCATTGTGTCTGGAGATCTTCCTGAATGGATTGAATCCTGAATGGAAGACGAACAGCTTAATCTCTTCTTAGGAACTCTTAGGTTTCTCTCGCCTTGCCTATAACTTTATGTGTTGCTTTCATGATATCTTTATGATGGTCTAAATATATGTATTTATAGGTGGAGAGAGAACCTAATTCCTCTTTAAGGTTTCTTTAGTTTAATCTCAACCATCCATCAAAGTAGAGATAAATTAAGAATTACTCCTTTATTTCCAATTTTATTTGTCATCAAATATATTAAGGAATATCAATATTCCAATAGAAAACGGATAACTATAAGACCATATAATAGGGAAAAGGAACTATTCCTTACATTCACAACTCGCTATGCCCTACCTTAGCGTGCGTACAACGCCTAGCGAGTTTTAAACATTGATTTGCACTAAAAAGAAATAAAAGTGTGATTAGCTATAAGTTGGAGTAAGAAGATGGAAATTAAGAACCATGCGTTAGTGGTCGGGTGGTACATGGCGTCCCACAATAATCTTAAAGGTCATGAGTTTGGTTCCGTTGCTCTCAGTTTACCCTATCGTGTGGTCAGGCGATAGGAATATCTAACTCCCCTTGCAAGCAACCAGGTCTGACTAGCGTCGGTGATCAGGCCCCGAGGATCAGTCGATTGGGTCACGGCCCGCTGAATATCCTAGGTCAACAAAAAAATGAAAAATATGTTGAAAATAAGAGAGATGAAAGATAATAAATTTAAAGTAAACTTCTCATCTCATTAAAATGAGTAAAATTTACTCTACTTTTTGCTGTTTTTTTTTCACTTTTAGAGTAAAAGAGATGAAATAAGTTTTTCACTTGATTGGCTAAAATTACATCAAATAGATTAAAATAATTTTCCACCTCCTTTAGTTTACTCTAACTCTACCATATAGTCGTAACCTAACTATAAAATGTTAAATGTAAATACAAGGGTTAGTTTTACGCATTCGTTAACACTTTCTAAAAGAGAGTATCAATAATATTAAAACAAGATCATTCTTGATTTATTTCCTTAATAAAATGCTCAATCTTACGCAAAATGTCTTTAATCTTATGAATAAATTTAAAATTTCAGTAATAACATTTTGGTCTTTTGGTTTTTGAGTCTAAAATTATTTATAACTATTAATTTAATTCATTATATTTATGATTCATTATGAAAGCTCATTCCAACATTTATAAATTTAAAATTTTAATAGGCCTTAACCCTATGTATGCTTATGAACAAAAAAGTTATCTACATCAAAATTATAATAGTATTGAGTGTATTTTAAAATATAAAAATATTAATAGCAAATCGTAATTATATATAAGCTTAATAAAAAATATTGTCACAATCGAATAGTTTATTCAATTTTATGTACTACTTAAAAATATGAGAAATTTGATTATCAAAAATATTATCAGATTCTTATGAGTTTTTACCAGTCCGATTAATGTCAGATCAAGGGTTAATAATATATTTATGGATTTTATCGGATATATAAACAAGGTTTTCGCTAAATCTAAACTGGACTATATACGGATCAACGGATTTACCAATTTGACCGCGGGCCCGAGTCAAATAGAAAAACAATACTTATATCTTAATTTGTCTATGAAAATATAATGTTTTCGAATATACGCTTAGGCCTCAACATTCAATTTTAGTTTGGGTATTTTGGGTTTTTGGTTCTAGAAATTTAGGAACCGTTCGGATATTTATAAAATGTGGTTTGTTTCAATTATTTTATTTTTTAGTTGGTTCATGTAGAAAAGTTGAGAATTGACTAATATTAAAATCAAATCTAATTCGGTTCGAGTTTGGTTTTTGGGTAATTCAGATAATTCAAATTTTCCAGTTTAAATATCCGGTTGTTTGATTAAAAATATTGGATGATTCAGATAATTTATAAAGTTTTGGATAAAAATATTCAGGTAATTTAGTTTATAAATGGTATTTTATGACATTTAGCTGTTTAGAAATTAAATATAATTTGTATTTTAAAATTCGGATACCCATTTGATTTTCGGTTTTTATTTTTCTGTTCTAAAAGTATAAGAACCGCTTGGTTATTTATGAATTCGGTTCAGTTTTGGTTATGGTTCTTCAGTTTCAGATAAATATGTTCAGACCTATACAATATCTTATATATAAATTCATATTAAAGAGCTAACTAATTCCAAAATTAAATTCCAGTTTTCAAATTATGGATCAAAATCTGGTTTCCTTATAAAACATAATACCTTGGTCTAAAGGAAAAGTATGCAATATTTTTTTTCTAGTCCCTTGAGATTCAAAACAAGTTGACAAATATAAAGACTCAAAACAACTTTTTTAAATTTTTAATAATATTTTTTCTTAAAACATATATGTTTCAAGGTCCAAGAACGCTTCGACAACATGCTAACCCACCAATACGTTTATAAACCACCACAGCACCAAGTTCTTGTATAAAACTTGCTTTCAATTAAAAGCATGTGCATGATAATGTTGGTTTCAATAAAGCATCAATTAAAATCATAGTCTTGTATGCAAAAGTTCAGTTAAAAGCCAGTCTTTTAAAATGAAAAGAAAAATCTCCAGAGAAATACTTTTCAACATGTTGTCGAGTTGATGAACGGTTTGAGAGTAGAAAATTGTCGCAATCAGAAACAAGCATTTTTTTTCTTTTAATAATTCTATCTGCATTTCTCTTGGGAGCTATGGCCCCATGTGTTTAGGAGAGCCACCTATGTCTCTTAGCTTAAATTTTTTCGTTATATACTTTTCTTATATAAGACTACAAACAATGGGTGTTGAATCTCCAATTGAACAGTTGAATGATCACAATAGAGTTGTTGATATGGGTGTTGAAATGAGGTAGATTAATTTGTATTGAAAGTATTCAACATGTTGAAAAATGATTATGGTGGAAATATACACCACAGGTTGTATTCTTATTTGTTGTTGAGATTTTTTGTATATATTTTTTTCATCCTTATTATTTATGATCATTTATTTTATTTTAAAATTACTTTTTAAAATAAAATTTTTATATCAGAATACATGTTTTTCTGTACTTTATATTTATAAACTTGTTTAATTTAATTTGGATATTAAAAAATAAGTATTTAATGAATATTTTTATTAAGTTATTAGGTGAAAAAACCAAAAAAATGATGTGGAGTATTGAATAGTAGAAAGTAGGGTACTGAAAACACAAAACCATTGCTCATGGGCTTCAACACAGAAATCAAATCGATGGATAGTTTGGAAGATTGCATTTGGACACTTTAATAATATGTTCAACTGACTTCTTCATAAACGTCGGTTCTGATTGGTTTCACTAGAGTAAAGTGGATTAAAAGAAAAAGGTCCACAAACTATTTTCCCACGAAAATTTTCATATAACATCATATCTACACCAAACTATGATTTAGTGTCCAACATTCATGATAAGAAAGTTATAAATTTATTTCTCCATATATTAACAATTTCGAATGTATTTCTTTCCGAACTGGTACTTCAAAACTTAGTTATCCATAGACCATAGTTTTAATTGGTTTATTATTAACCAAATAGTTGAAACCGGCTAAACTAAACCAAAATTTATTTTAAACAATTTTTATTATAGAATATTATTTCTCTTCTTGTTGAAATTTTAAAATATAGATATTCTTGAAATTCAAAAAAACTTTCCTAATTTTTTTTATATTTTTGCGTTTAAAAAAAAATTAAAATAGATGTTTTGTTGAATTTTGACGTAAATGAAATTTTTATCAATAACATAAAAATTTATAAAATTATGGATATTTATTGATAAAAATTGATTCTCATCAAAATTCTACAAAATTAGATTTTTGACATATATTTTTGTCAAAATTTGATTTTGTTTCATATTTCAAAAAAAAAGAAACACAAATTTAACAAGCTTATTTGGTCATTGTGATTTAATTAAACTTTATAAAAATGAAATGTTTATGTAATTATTTTTTCTTTTAAATTTCAAAAGCATAAAAATATAAACCTAAAACTTCCTTGAAATTCAAAAATATATATATTTTAAAATTTCAACAAGAAGAGAAACAATATTTTTTAATAAAACTGTTTAAAATGAATTTTGGTTTGGTTTAGCCGGTTTAAACTATTTGGTTAATAATAAACCAATTAAAACAATGATCTATGTGTAATTAAGTTTTGAAGTATCGGTTCAGAGAGAAATACATTCGAAATTGTTAATTCGTGGAGAAATAAGTTTATAACTTTTAATTCATGGAGATTGACATTAAGTTATAGTTTGATGGAAATCTGATGCTATACGGTAGTTCTCGTGAGGAAATAACTCGTCGACCAAAACAAAATGGTGAAAAACTCCATCAAAATGTAGAATAAAACTGAGTGTATATTTTCCTCTATTGAAACATTGATTTGAGTAAATAAAAAAATATGTTTTCCACTTGATTGGTATGGTTAGTAGAATGTAGAGTAAATTAATAGATATTTATACTAAAATTCTTATCCAGCCATACTCTTCATTTAGAAACTAATACTTTTTGAAGAAAGAAAATACTGCTTGTTCAACAGATATGTATTATTAATCTTCAAAATTATTATTTTTTTGTTAAAATGCTTAAATCCTTATTCCACAAAATTGTACCAAAACTTCACAAATTTTGTTTATTGTAGAATGTTACGATGCAATATATAACTAGAGATTTTATGTAGGATTTTTTTTTGCTTCTATAGGAACTAAAATTTGGTTTATATAAAAGTTATTAAATTTATATTTAAAATTTGGAGTTATGTCTTTTATATTTCATAAAGCAGTCTTTAATATGTCTTGTTCTGCATTCTTATACAATTTTTATGTTTTTGATATGTAATGTAGTTCATTATCATTTTAATTAATATAAGTATATTATTACAATATTTAGCACGGAAATAGTTATTTGAAATAATCAGATAGAAAAATATTTTCAAAAATAAAAAGAATAAGCTTAACATATATTGTTAAAATATTACAAATTTATTATTTATACTCTAAATTTATCAGTTTATGTATTTCCCTTTGTTAATTTTAAAAGAGTAAAAAAATTCAAAATTATTTGTATTTTATTTTACATAGTCTTATCATTTTTTTATAAATATATACTTAATATTTTTTGTAAGGGTATTGACTCGCTCTAATACCACCACTATGTAGGGGTATGTTACCAAGCAAGCAATCAACTAACAAGCTCTAATACCCTTTGCTACGGAATTTGCTTTGCCGCTGGACCTACTCATATGATTCACACATATTCTTGTTCATGACTCAAGAATTGTTCACCCAGTTCACGGCCGCACCGCTACCTCTGGGGTGGATTCAGAGATCCACAACATCCACTACGAAGTATCAGAAAATACCTCCGATGTGGTTTACAAGATCATAACTCTCTTTGTCGTGGGTATACAAACCCTAGAGAGTATACAAGAAATACAAGAGATAGTACATGGGTAAGAGCTAAGACTAGAACAACATATCATCTCTAGCTTACTTTATCTCTCTAAGAGATGCCATGGAAACACTCCTCTGGAAGCTTGAGGCTTCAGCCTCCTAGAAGCTTGGCTTAGAGATCCCTGTCGTGATCTCTCCTTCTTTATTATGTCAACACTTAACCTAATGGGCTTCATCGATTAGGCCCATAAGTTATCCACGCGTTACTTGTGCAAGTCGGCCCAAGTTGAACACGTCCGATGGACTTTGACCAAACCTCACAAAACTCCACCTGTTTGGTCCAAGTCCATAACCCTTCCTTTGTGCCGACACCTCCTGATGCTTGAGCAAGCCTGCTCATCTTCTGCATCTCTTTGTCTTCTCTTATCTCCTATCTTTTATCTCTTCTCACTTTCAGCTCCATCTTGAGCCAAGCTTGAAGTCCTTTCTTGATCTTCTTTAATCTTGCATAAGTTACACTTTACACCACAACTGCATAAGTAGATTAAACACTTAAATCCACTTAGCCACATCAATGAAAATAGACAACACGTCTGATGAAGGGTATGTGACAATCCCATTGCCATTCTGAATTTCCATCACCTCCACCTATTTTCTTGAGTTGCGAACCCAGCTGCTACACTCCAAGTGTCAAGCTCAACTCCTCATTGACGTTGTGTTTCTTCATATCTTGTTTCCCCTTCGTGAACTTATCAACAACACAACCTTGCTGTCAAAATCACGAACATGTTCAAGTGCTTGAACAGAAAACCTGAACATCTTCCTGCAAGTTGATTTCCTCCTCGGCCTTTTGATTCCACTCATGCGCATTGAGCCTTGAATCAAAGTCCTTAATTCTGTGCAACCACCTTCGAACCATATATGCTTCAGTCTTGAAACAACCTCTGATTCTCTACTTGTTTAAAACACTCCAGCATTGAACACCTTTTGTACCGCCATTATTTCTAACAGAACACGCCATCCAGCTATACACCTTGCTGAATAGACTTTCGACACAAACCTGGTGAAACCATCATGCTGTTGTATAAATGTCGCACTGAACCCTTTAGAATCAACCGCAAACCTTGAAGTCACTCATGCTTCATATCTCTGAAACAATCTTTGACTTACCCTTGATGTCCTTGAATAGACTGCACTTGAGCATCACTTTGTACCGCTGCATAGCTAGCAGAACACGCTGCCTAAAACCACATGATTAGGAAGACTATCGACACAAATATCTTTGATCCACCATCTGATCAAAATGTTCTGCAATAACAGAACCTCCACTAACAGATTTAGACCCCACTGTTAATTGAATGAACTGAGCCTCATACCATATAATCCTTGGTATGCCTTGGCTCCCCTCACGAGCTGCCTGTGATATCTTATCTAGAATCCTTGATATCCCGCCTTTACTCAGCTGTGAATCCATTCCCTCAATACCCTTCTTGTACTGAGATGTCTCCAAAACCGAAACCTGTGCATCACCATCAACGACTTGAACACGCCTGTTAGTCATTGAACCCGCCATTAGCCTGATGAGTACCTTGCCATCATTGAGTACCTGGCCATTACCTAATGGAATTTCCTGAGAAAAATGTCTCATTATTCCACTGTGATGCGAACATATATCCATAACTCCATATGTTCCTTTCTTTAAATGCAAATCGATTTTCCTTGCATTTAGACCTTCATGAAGCTTCTTTCAGTTCCATGACTTGAGCTTGAGATGAGTCTGCTTGTGGAGAACAAGTCTTACCCTTCCTGAGATGGACAAACTGTAAGATAATTCCCTGCAACCCCTGCAATTGTGCAATTCCTGCAACAGTGCAATTCCTGCAATGTCTTCAAACAGCTTCTTACTTTGCTTCATCTCACCCTCATTCATCTTCACAGCTCAATATTTTAGTATCTCTTGATACTTACTTCCCTTCAGTTTAACTAAGTACTTCACCACGTTTTTCTTTGCATCATACTCGGCTCTGGTTTAATACCAATCAGACTTCGTGTTCCTCTGTATCAACTTCGCTGCAGTGTACTCATGATACATATACCGATTTACTTGTCTCGCCTACAAGTTACCTTATGTAAGACTCCTCTTATAACGTTCTTATGATGCGCCTTGTACTTGTTAACTGACCTTGACACGTCTGGCCTTGACACTCTGAACATATCCATGTTACCTTCTTGGCATGGAATCGAGTTCCCTTTCAACTCTTACTCCCTTGAGCTGACCAAGTTGCACCCTTCAGGTGAACCATCAAGACATCTTCTAAAATAGAAAACCTGTGACTCTCTCCACCTGGAATCAGATTATATATATCCCTGATGCATCATTCCTCATATAATCTCAGTGGCTCCACCTGAATCAAATAACCTTTAGAAGTACCATGTCTCTGGGAATAACCAAGTTTCTGCAATTTGTCGTGGTTCATGTCGGCCTCTTAAACATATCTCACATCATCCACACTTGTGATGCTCCTGAGATAATCCCTTACAGCTTCTCCTTGTGTCAAAACTCGAGCTCTTGACGAGCTTCTCCAGCTGTAACTTTACCTGAACCATTACCTGTTCAAGCATGAAGTTCCGACCTGGTCAAGTCTGCAAATTTCTCCTTTTGCTTATGAGCTTCGATTTTTGTCCGAGAGCTCCACCTTGATACTTATGGTCGTGACACCAGATCGGTGTCCCTTACTTCTCCTATGAGTCTATTCATATTGAACTTCCAACTCATACTTCCATGACGATTCCTCTAAGGTATAACTCACACACGCATCTGCTAGCTATGGTAGCGACTTTCTGCTTCTTGAACAAGTGTTGATGACTGTTGTCTCATACCTTTTACTCTCAGGATAACAATCAGTCTTAACAACCTATTCAACCCTATTCTGCCTGCGCATTTTCCTCTGCCTTTGACAATAATCTTCAAGCTAAGTCTAACCTTGAATCACCTTTTCCCTTAGGCTTCTTCTATCACTCACACGACCCCACTAAAGCTGCTACATGTTGTTACCACAAATAGCCATGTGCTCCAACATATACTTGTGTAGGCTTTTTCACACTTCTCCTTTGCTCTAGTTTCTTCTTCGTGGAGGTACAACCTAAATTAGCCACACTAACTTGGTTACTCTTCTGGCTTTCTCTTAACCTTCCAGAAACCTTGCCTCTTATGCACCCAATGAGACTGACTTGAGTTGACCCGAAACATAACCACCCCTGTTTCTTCACTTTGTTTCCCACTGACAACCAACATGTGCAGCTGCAAGATCCGTAGATCATCTTTCGCAATGATAACCTGCATTCCTTGTGATCTCTGAAAACCCTTCAGTCCTTGTGAGATTGATGACCTTTGATTCCTTCCCCTTAAGCCTAGCTTTGACTTAATGTGAGTCTGTCTTCCTTTGAGATTTCCTCCATCCCAATTGACCCAAATCAATCTCCAACACTGATCACGAACACGCCCACTTGTGCAGTTATTCTTGCTCCAACTTATGGGGGTCTTCCCTTTCTTGCAAACACCGCTGCATCCCTTGCAACTCTCTCATCATGGTTCCCAAACTTGAAACCATCACGTGCATTTAGATCCTCCTGTGAAAGTTTCTTCCTCTGTCTCTGATGTCGTCTTTGTCTACCATAAACGAACACCGTCTGCTTCTTTCTCTGATGTTGCCTAACTTTCAACATCATCTCTGGTTCGTCACACCTGATGTGATAGTGACTACAAATCTACTGATTCTTCTTCTCCAGAATTTCCAGCTGATGTCGATGCTAACTTGAAGCTCCTGCGGATCCTGAATCACCATTGCTTCAAACCAGAAGCCCTTTGATTCCATCCTAACCAACCTCAACAGCATGTACCAACTTTCTGAGAATTTCCTTTGTAATGACCTGAATGAACACCTTTTCTTGAACATCACTCTGAACCACTATTGTTGCCAACAAAACCCGCCGTTTAGCTCAACTAGCTAAGAAGACTTTCGACGCAAAAAATCTCTCCTCAATCTCTGCTCAAAAGAATCACTACATCTGCAACCGTGATACCTTGTAGACCCGTTTGTTTCCTCTCATATGCCTGAGAAGCCAAAACAAACTACTACTGAATCCCATGCAGAAAACCCGAAACATATATGTTTCCATCCTGAATCAGTCTCGATTTGCACCGCCTCCTGTTCAGCCGAACACAGCCTTGAACAATTAACTCCTCGTTCTTGTAGATCCATCCCAGCAGAAAACTATATGTTACGTCAAACACATATCTGCTTAGAAAACCACACTGCATTCCCTCTGAAAATAACAGCCTTGTAGTATCTTGTTCTCTGAACATCTACCCAATTGTAGACTCCCATAATCACACCTAGACGAACCCCGCATTAGTCGATTTACTTCATGCACTCTGCACTACTCTTCATGCTGACTAAAGAATACCATTCTGATACTTGAACAGCCATGAAACACTCATATCATTCAAGGTTCTAAGGCGTCCCCTAGTTCCAAGAATTTATGAGATACCAAGCTGAAATACCCACATAGATAAGAACACCATCTGCAACTGATATACCATGTAGAGATAACCCAAGAACACCGTGAAATCCCTCACTGAATCTTCAGAGAATCCCATACCAAACCAGTGCGAAAACCCCTTGTGCTCCACTATGCTTTCAGCTCCAATAACTTGCAGACCATGAAGAAACCCGAAACTCCAATGCATATAGTCACACACGCCTTGTGACTTCAGATAGAGGACAGCTCCGAAACCTCTCTTTCTTGTGCTAGCAGCCTGCCACCATCTTATCTTGTGAGTGACCTGAAGTCCTTCTCACATAGTAGCACGTTCTTGCACCCTTGGAGAACTCTTGAGAAACCCTGATTTCATAAACTCGAAATCCTCTCAACTGATTCAACTAACTCATGAATCCATCCTCCGTAAACTTGTGCAACTGCAGCAAAGAACTTGCACAGTTTTCCTACTTCTCTTGTAAACCAAAACCCTCTTTCACCTGATCTTGATCTCGGTCTAGCCTCTGATTTTTGCTCTGTTAGGGCAAAACCACGTGACCACCAGCTTCCATTAAACCCTGCGATTCTTCTCGCTAGGAAGCTTCTTCATATGTCTCTCTCCTCCTCGAGACGTGGACTCCGTGAATGTATGAGTCTGGGCTCTGATACCACTTTGTAAGGGTATTGACTCGCTCTAATACCACTGTGTAGGGGTATGTTACCAAGCAAGCAATCAACTAACAAGCTTTAATACCCTTTGCTACGGAATTTGATTTGCCCCTGGACCTACTCATATGATTCACACATATTCTTGTTCATGACTCAAGAATTGTTCACCCAGTTCACGGCCGCACCGCTACCTCTGGGGTGGATTCAGAGATCCACAACATCCACTACGAAGTATCAGAAAATACCTCCGATGTGGTTTACAAGATCATAACTCTCTTTGTCGTGGGTATACAAACCCTAGAGAGTATACCAGAGATACAAGAGATAGTAAATGGGTAAGAGCTAAGACTAGAACAACATATCATCTCTAGCTTACTCTATCTCTCTAAGAGATGCCATGGAAGCACTCCTATGGAAGCTTGAGGCTTCTGCCTCCCAGAAGCTTGGCTTAGAGATCCCTGTCGTGATCTCTCCTTCTTTATTATGTCAACACTTAACCAATGGGCTTCATCGATTAGGCCCATAAGTTATGTACGCATTACTTGTTCAAGCCGGCCCAAGTTGAACACGTCCGATAGACTTTGACCAAACCTCACATTTTTATTGAATAAAAATTGTTATACCTATATTTTTTTGGAAAAATATGGGCCAAAAACAAATTCAAACAAAAATGATTGTCTTACTCACATTGAAAGGCAGCTATTATTTATACTAGAAATTTTTTCCGCGCTACGCGCAGATTATAGAATTTAATTTATATATTTATATATAAATTTTAGTTTGTTTTATGTCATTTTAGAATTTATAGTTTTTTTTCTTTAATAATTCTCAAATGTTTTCTTAATAAATTTACATTTTTCTGAACAGAATATTAGCTGTTATTTTTTAAAATAGTATATATAATGTTTAAACTCTCTCTATATATATATATATATATATATATATATATATATTAATAAATTGGAAATAGAAAATGGTAAGTTAATTTGTTTTATATAAGAATATAATTTTTTTAATATTCAATAGTTATTTTGAGAATGGTTAGAATAAACACACAACTTATACTTTGATGACATGTATCTTATATAATCTCTTTTTAATTTATTATCTATAATTTATTATTTAAAATTTCTTGTTATAATTTATTATTTATGGTTTATAATTTATAATTTATGGTTTATTATTTATAATTTCTTATTTATGATTAAATTTATTATAATTTTGTATTAATTTGGTAACTTGTTTAGTATTAAAAAAATATTTAATTAATCCACTGAGGGCCTGACTGCTGTAACCGCATCAGTTGCAGTTGCGGGAGTTTTCGGATGTGTGTGGTTGCGTTTTTTAGCGGTATTAAGAGATTTGTACGACTGATACAATAGTTAAAAATTGTTGCGTTTGTAAAATACTTATGACTGGTTGACTACCAACTGCAACAATGATTAAATAATAAATTAAATATATTTATATTTTATATAATTATAAAAAGATTAAAATCAATATTATAATAAATATAAAAACTATATTTATAAATTATACTATTATTTTAAAAAAATAAAGAAAATATTAGTTAAAGTTTTATAATATAAATTAAATATATATATATATATACACATATATGTATATATATTTGTGTTTCTATTATTTTATTTAAAATTTTAATTAAATATTTTTATTTATATATTTATGTAGTTTTTTGAAGAAAAACATTTACCCCTTCCGCAGCCGTAAAAGCTAGTTGGCACCACCTTTTGTATTTTAGAAGTTTATTACGGTTTGAAATAATATACAACATTTTCTATCATTGTTGCGAAAAATCAACAACCGTTATCAACCGCAAAAGTGCGAGTGATAACGGGAAAACCAGTCATGCCCTTAATGAAAAAAAAATGTGTGATGCACTACTTTATTATACAGTGTTTTAATTTTCTATTTTAGATTTTTTTTTCATTTTACAAAATTATGGTTGGTTATAAAATGTAATAACTGAATAACTTGATTGAAATTTGTTGCTTTAGTTACAGGGAAATGATATAATTTTAATTTGTAAATTTTTACTTCTTTTTCTGTTTTTACCATGTTTTGTTACTTTATTGATATTTGTTTGGATTTTTCATTTTACTTTTGTTAATGTATGTTATGTGTAGTTTAATTGCATTGTCAAACGTAAATATGCTTTTTTCATATTGGTCTGGACTTCAAATTATTATTATTTTAGTTTTCTTTATGTATTCTGAGAATATAAATTTATATGGAGTCTGTGAATTATTATATATTGTAAAATTAATTTAAATATTATTTCTAATTTATATATAGAATATTTTTAATATGTATATTATTATATATTTTTGATTGCTTTATATTTTGACATACCAATGGAGTAATGGAACGATATTCAATATTTTGGCATATATAAATTGTAAGTGCCATTTCTCATATTTAATTGTTGGTTAGTTCAAATAATTATTTGAAACCTTAATTCAAGAGATATATACATTATAAACAATCTAAAAATAATTTTAAATAGCCAAAAGCGGTTTTCGATAAATTAATCGGTGACGGTTTATTTCTTCATATGAACTCACATGTACACTCATCATATGATCGAAACGCATGTCATAAATATAGAGATTAGATATATCAGATTGTGGAATAGAGATACGAAACTGTAGACTGAGTTTCACCCTCTGTAGATTTTCATGGCATTTATCCAATAAGCCAGTGAGGTTAAAATGATTATGAAATCACTTGTTTCACATCTGCTGTCTATACACTCTACATGAAACACATGCATGCATCCCTACATAATCTTGACAACTTCGGCTTGCTGAGGTAATGCGAAGTTAGCTGGATCATGTTGCATGGTACAACATGATATCAAGCTCGATGATGAAGCCATACACACTGTTAATTGATCTTTCGAGGCTAAGTTTTGCAAAAATCTCTTTAGAGGTGAGAATATCCAATAAAACCATACTGTAAGTCTTATATCAAAATATGATGGGAAAAACAACTTTGATACAATTTTGGTAAGGGCTCAGTTCTGGATAGGAAATGCCTATATGTCCAGATAAAGTAGAAGAAAATCATCTTGTAGGGACCCAAAAATAATAGTTTCACATTAGAGTTGAAACTGCGGTAAGTAATTTTTAATTATATATTTAGATATGAAAAGAATGTGGTAAAACATACATAATCCCACACCGGCAAGACTTGATATAGCAGACTAAGGCATCCTCTTTCATATTGCAAGTCTTGATTTTAGGTTCCTCAGCATGTTAGCTTCAGAGTAAACTTGTGGGGCCCTGAAAAATTCACTCAGCTGCTTTTAATACTTTTATTATTCGAAAGGGTGATGTACTGTACACTGTAGCCAAACTCTATAGACAGGATTTTCAGAAACAAATATTGGCAACTGTTAAAAGTTTTGTACACCATTTGATACCAAAGACCTGGATAACAATTTAAGAAAAATATGTCATCTCCAACAACCAGATTCCTCTTGAATAATGCAGCATTTCTCCAATGGCCTAACAAAATATTAATTCAACCAACTGAGTAAACCTCACAACAACAAAATGCTCAGTTTTCAGCGTAAACACGCACCGAGACATGAGCAATTGTCAACCAACTGACATACATTATAAGAAACCACTTACGGTTTTTCTTTTTGCTTTGAAATTACCTGAGTGGTAAGTGATTTGATCACTTCTTTTGTAAGACTGGTGTGCGTACGCCAACACCTAATATAAAATTTAAATTAAACACATAATCTGTAAGTTATTGTTAAGGTAAGAACGGATAAACTACAAAGAAATCTCAGAAATTTAATAAACAAAAAAAAACAGACTACAAAGAGTATGTGAGAAAGCGAATCGAGTGTTTCATGTCAGGGTTTCTGTCTAAAAGAGGCGAGTCATACATAGATGATGGAGATGGGAGAATTGAAAGGGTAGTCGCCATTGGAGGGTTACTGAAATAAAAGAGAGTTTTGAAGAGAAAAAGTTATATTAACATGAAGGTTGACGTTAGCTTTTTTGGTCAGAGAAAAAAAAAAGAGATCTGTGGAGAAGGGAAGGCAAAAGATTACTTGGGCTACATATTGGATTCCTAAGATCAGATTTCTATGGTGATCAAAGAGAAAGTTGGGTCTAAAACACTAAATAGATAAAAAGACCTGGCCAGCTGACATATTTGGATCCCATGTAACTTTACAGCCTCAGTATATTCAAGGAAATCAATAAATGAGTTACTTTCATCTGCGTCGCTCTAGTGTCCATACTTACGATGAAGTTGTACTATCTCAGTGCCTTTAGGTCCTTGGTCACCAACATATAGGCCTGCAAATCAAAAATTCAAATACAGAACATATCCTAAGTTAAGTTGTCAAATAAATTCAGTTGAAGTTTGAAAACATAATGTAAATGGAACAGAGTAGAAATGTACCACAAAAACTAAGATACATGTGCCCATAAGGTAAGGAATTGTACATGTTAGCTTTTCATTGAAAACATAATTAAGACGAAATAACGTGGGTATGCATATTTCAATTTCTGGAATCTAGAGATCTTATGCCTTTTCTTTTGCATCATGTTTGTGCATCCATACCTCAGATAATCAATTGAAAACATCTCCCAGTTTTACAAAAATCAGGAATGAGGAAACTCGAAAGAAACCTGATATCGAGTTAAAAGTTCAAGGCCATATCTGCGCAAAAAAAAAAGATTTGTAAATTAGTTATGGTAAAAGCAAAGAATCAAGGATAATGAGTGGGTAAACACTTGTTTCTAAACATATATGTCTCTTGCGTTCAGCTCCAGTTCTGATTTGGTTAGCATTTAAGACCTTGTTCACCATCGTACGACTCAGTTTTCTCTGATTTGGGGATGCAGGAAACAAACATGATACATGGGTTAGACAGAAATCCCAAAACTCCATACACTGATGAGGATATGAATAAAGGCATCTTACCAGTGGTTCAAAAAAAAAAGGCATCTTACCAGTGATACCCGGATTGCTCTCGAGTTGAATTGGATTTGAAAACTGGAAAATTGTATTTCTTACTAAAGTGGAGGTGAATCAAACAATTTTGAGAGATGGATGAAGGTGGGGGGAGATCCATCGTTTTAAGAAATGTTTAGTATGATGAGAAGAAAATAAAAAGCCAGTCTATTAGAGAAGCATGATTGGGTGACATGGGGTTTTGGGAGTATTTTATTGGTCTGGATATCGTTACTGAAGATTTGATAACGAAGATTTGGAGAAAGTTAAAACGATGGCTATGGAGGGGAATCGTCTGAGACGGTTGAGGAAGAAGAAAACGTGGTTGTATCTATTTCATAGGGACACGATTGACTAAGAAAGCCTAACATAGGTTTTAAATGGGTCACAAACAAATTTTAAAAGCCCAAAACGTTCATCCTTTGTCGATAAACAGATTGTGAAGTGGCAATATAAGAACATATGATTGGTAGATTTTTTATGCCTACGTGGATAGGCTGAATGTTGAGTATATAGAACTTTTAGTATAGTATAGATATAAGTTTCAACGAATTTTATTAGTTATAGTTAATCTTTAGAAAAATTGTTATTAGCTTTCAAAGCACATGATTTATATATGCACGTTTTTTGAAATGGCTTTCCTTAACTTAAAAAATGCAGAGAAAATAAAAAACAGAGGGAGCCCTTTTACGAACCCAGTTTTGATGGGAAAGGCCCAGTTACAAGTTCAGCGTTAGTTACTAATACCCAGTATAAGCCCAAAATAAAACCCAAATTGTGATTTTATATCGTCAATGTCGATTGATCAGTTGTGAGGTTGCAGAGATTGGGAACTTCTATCACATCCAAGGATCTAACAACCAAGTAGATTTGATGTAGTTGAAAGGGCAATGATCACGGTAACTTTTGATCTTGTCCTTTATCTGCCTTTCGATGAAACAGAGCAGGAGAGAAGATGTCCGAGACGTGTTGCGATGAAGACGAGAATTCGCTCCGACCAAGACCAAATAAATCACTGTTTGCCAAGACAGCAGTAAGAGTCTCATTCTCAATCTATTACGAGATAAGGCTTGGATCTGATATAATCGTGATCTACTGTCTTCTGTAGCCAGCTCCAGTACTCTTCCATGCGGGGACCAGTTATCAGTCCAGAATCTACAGTTCCTTCCATTCCCAATTTTCAGTATAATCCGGGTAAACATATGATCCCTCATTTTCAGAAGCTTGTTTGTTAGCCAAGGGTATCGGGAGCTAGGCTTGTTTAGATTGTTAGCTAGGATCTCAGACTTAAACCAGGCTACCCACACTGAACCCGCTTGAAAGAACAAAAGCCATATTAACTTTAGAGTGCATGCTTTGTTCCAAGTGTAGAGATCATTGATTCCCAAGCCACCATGCTTTTTTTTCCTTAGTAACAACCTCCCAAGCCACTCTAGCCGAGTGATGACTCTCAATATCTCCTTTCCAAAGAAACACTCCACATATATTATTTATTCTCTTGACACAAGCTTTCGGTAGGATAAAAGAAGAGCACTAGAAATTATTAATCCCAGAGATCACTGTTTTAATGAGAAGCAACCTGCCTGCAAACGAGAGTGCTTTGGCGCTCCATGAAGATAGACGCCGTTTTATTTACTGGATTAACCCTTAACAGTTAGAGAGGGAAGGTTTTGAGGAGCTTAGAGGAACCCCTAGATATCTCATAGCAAGTTTGGACCAAAAAAAAAATATATATCTCATAGCAAGTGAAGAGTTAGACGTTCCTGTAGAAGCTTGTATGACATCGATCTCTTGTTGACTCAGACATGAAGCAAAGAAAGAGGCCTTCTGCACACCGACACCTAAACCCGATCGAAGTTCAAACTCCTTTAAAACTTGAAGAACAGTCTGAAGGGAGGAGAGAGATCCATCAATGAAAATGAGAAGGTCATCAGAAAAACTCAAATGAGTGAGCTTGGCACCTTCTGCACACCGACACCTAAACCCGATCGAAGTTCAAACTCCTTTAAAACTTGAAGAACAGTCTGAAGGGAGGAGAGAGATCCATCAATGAAAATGAGAAGGTCATCAGCAAAACTCAAATGAGTGAGCTTGGCACTGCGACACTTAAGATAGTAGTCAAACTTGAAGTCTTGCCAGGCTTGTTTAGCATATGTGAGAGGTTATTCATTGCTATCACAAACAAATAGGGGGACAACGGATCACCTTTCCTCAAACATCTTCTTCCCTTGAAATACCCATGAACCTTTAAACAATTGAAGAGGAAGTCCCAAGAGATTGTGTCAAATGCTTTTGGAATATCCACTTTAATTGTTATCCTTTTTGGACCATTGGCCTTGCGGTAACCATTAACAAGCTCTCCCGCTAGAATTGTATTTCTAGGAGTCTGTTCTTTACAAAAGCAGTCTGGCTTGGAAGGGTGAGAGATGGAAGGATATGTTTCAGCTTCTTTACTAGTAGCCTCGACACAACCTTGTAGATAATGTTGAGATAAGAAATAAGGCGAAAATCTGAGATCATTGAGGCACCCGGACGTTTAGGGACAGACAAGATGGTTGCATTTGTGCCTGCAGAGAGGAAAGAGGATATGAAGAAATCTTGTATTGAGTAAACCACCTCACTGCCTATTATACTCCAAGAAATCCTGATGTAAGGCCATTCGGGCCTGGTAGCTTATTTGGGTCCAGCCTTTGTAAAATTCGAGTGATCTCTTCCGCTGATAGGATTGAACACATTGTGTGATGAAATTCCATGGAAACACTACAACCAGTAAGTTCCCAAACCAGGAAACTGAGTATTAGAACTGAGGAGAAGTAAGTCTTTTCGGACTTAATATGCACTTTTCTTACAATTCAGTTTAAAACCCAAGTTTATATTTTAGATTATAGAATCAGATCACCATATACGAAACTGTAAAAATGTGTGCAAGAAGACACAATTTTGAATATAGCATAACTAATGTGTGGATGGTATATAAATACATGAAAACAATGAATTCCAATATCAGTCAAAAAGCCAAAATAAAAGATTTGAGCTCTTATAAAAAAATAGAAATAGAATAAAAAAATAGGTAGAGCTTGGAAGAAAGATCTTCTGGAAAGCTCTATGGAAAATCGTGGTTCAAGTTGATGTTTCCTAAAGGAAAATTAGAATACAGTCACGTATGATCCTCGTAGTTTCTCCGAACATGTGAATATTCTTTTAGAGCTTTTATGAAGACCTTATAAACCATATACATTTTCTATGGTAGTTAAAGAAAACTCGCAAAAATAGATGATAGTGATATCAGTTGTTAAAAAAACTTCCGTTTTAATAACTTACTGATATTAATTTTTCTTACATCCAGTTACTATCAACTATCCAAATAGTTCTAATATTTTTGAAAAAAAGACATGTTATCTATATATCTAAAATGATGAATCATAAATATTTTTTTTATTTCCAAAATATTTTAATTCTCGAAACTTTTTTTAAACATCTTATAAAATTATGTTTGCAATATAAAAAAATACTTTGCAAAAACATTCCAAAATATAAATCTAAATTAAATATCAAAATAAAAATGGAATTGTTTTAGTTATAATAAGGCACAATTTTTGTTCTTTCTAGCATTTAAAACTACTAAGAGCTAAGAGTAGGACAATATAAACATAAAAGATAACTTTAGTAGTATATAACTAAGTGAATCAAACCAAAAAGTACTAATGATAAAATGAAAAGAAATTGTGACATTTAGTTGATTTTTAATATGAACCAAATACCTTGCAAAACCCTTAACACCAACACAAAGAGACTATTATAAAACTAAAATTCAAATATTTATTTTTTTGAACTGATTCTTAAAAAAGTGTTGAGTCGTCGGAACTAGGTAACCATGCAACAATGATACGAGGGGCCTTTTGTACAAATCATTTGTAAATGTAAGGCCGTAAATCAAAATATTTATTCAGAGCATCTAATTAACCAAAACATTTTAAACGAAATCCAATCATAAGAGAGTTGAATGTTTTTATGCCCTAGATTCAATCAAATAAGATTGTAGGAAAACTTGTCTTTATTCAAAATCATGATATTTAGTTAAAGAAATGTATATCAACCAAAATATTTTAGATGTTATCTAATCACATGAGGATTTATTTTTTTGAGAAATTAGACTAGTGACCATAACAATAATGATAATTCAGGAAGTAACCATAACAAAATAGGTGTAATTGTGACATTGTATGTATATTATGTATTAGTGACAATGATATTATGTTCGCGTGTGCATTTAGTTACCAAATGAATTTTTACTCTGATTGTTGTTGTAAGGATTAGAAAAATGGAACAAAACTCTGTGCGCATCATATGATGCATCAAAAGATTGAAATAAAGAAAGAAGAGTCATTGTGAGAAGAAACATAAACGACGAAGGCTCCAACAATGGTGATAAGAAGAGATATGTAGTGGCTTTGTTCATTTCACTCGCACGCATCAATGATCGATACATGAGGCTGGCATAGAATTGTTCATCTTCTTTGATTGCTAGAAGAATATAAACATTTAGAGAAGATGAATATCATTACGATACACTATTCTATTTTAGTAGGGAAACATAGAATATAACATAAATTATGTTTTTTTCTCTTTCAAAGTTTATTTGTTGGGCTTTATTTTATTAGATAAACATTCTGGGAATTAAGGATTTTATGATTCAAATCATATGTCCTCCTACACCTCATGTCTTATCCATCATTTTTGAGAAAATGATTAGATTATCCTCATGTTTGCATTTGTGGTCGCATAGAGGAAAACATATACAGAGAAATCTCGTATTCAATAAACCACCTCACTGCCTATTATACTTCAAGCAGCTTTATAGAAGCCTAATGTAAGGCCATTCGGGCGTGGAGCCTCATATGAGTTCAGTCTTAATAAAGTTTGAGTGATCTCTTCCTCTAATGGGATTGAGCACAGTGTGTGATAAAATTCCATCAAAACACTATAACTAGTAAATTCCGCGAACCAGGAAGCTAAGGATGAGATCTGAGGAGAAGTAAGTCATTCCGGACCTAATATGCACTTTGTTACAACTCAGTTTTAAACCCAATGTTTATATTTTATATTATAGAATAAGATCATGATATCACCAAACTGTCAAAATGTGTGCAAGAAGACATTGTTTTGAATATAGCATAACTAACGTGTAAATGGCGTAATTAAATACACGACAACGAATGAATTACAATATCAGTCAAAAAGCCATAATAAATTATTTGAGCTCTTATGAAAAGGAAAAATAAAACAAAAATAGAATAAAAAATAGGTAGAGCTTGGGAAGAAACTGACCTCATGGAAAGCTCTATGGAAAATTGTGGTTCAAGTTGATGTTTCTAAGGGAGAATTAGAAAACAGTCACATATGATTTTCGTAGTTTCCTCTAACATGTGAATATTCTTTTAGGGTTTTTTTTTCATCAAAAGATCATTCTATTAATCAGGCTTGAGGTGATCTTGGAAGCCATACCGGGATATAACAACCAATAAAACAAATACTTCTATGAAAAGAACGAGCATTCTTAGCAAGTGCATCAGCAGTTCCATTTAAATTCCTTAGGATGTGGCAGATCTTAAATTATGGGAAGCAAATCAGTAACGTCTGTATCGCCTCCAGTTCTGTTGCAAAGCTCAACCAATCTTGTGGTGTCGAAACCATTGCGATGATGTCCTTCCAGTCAGTTCCAAAACGTTGGCAGGACAAGTACTAAAGCATACATTTCATTTCCCATCGAAAAGCCTCTAATTTCGAATGAAGTGCCGTTTCTCGCTTTCTTAGATTACGCATCCCCATGAGCTCATTATTCCCGTTGCAGCCCTTCCACACCCAGCCGCATCCGCTATATTGATCTGTTGCGGTGCAAGAACCATCCACCATACAAATATTTTTCAGACATAAGGTTTGTGGTGCCACACTCATGTGCACTTGTGGATTCTGGTTAATCGCCTCATTAGCATCAAACCATGCAAGACATTCACTTTTTGCATATCGAACTAGTTCCATCGGATCTCGTTAAATTCTCTTGAAGAGTTTATCATTCCTAGCCTTCCAGATATACCAGATCAACCATGGAAAATGACCTTTATGTGGTTCATGCGCAGAAAGCTCATTCATTCTCCAAGAAGAGGTAGTCCATATTAGCAAAGATACTAGATAATGAAAAAATATCTTGACCTGATGATGTTGAAGATAAAGCCCAAACTTATAAAGCAAGGGGCATTCAATATGGTATGAGTTACTGATTCCTCCGGCTCCCTACTTCTCAGACAATAATCGTCACATCTCAAGTTCATGTAATTTAAGTTCTTTGTAACCGCCACATGTCATGTTATCTTTTAAAGCTTTTATGAAGACCTTATAAACCAGATTACATTTTTAAGGTAGTTAAAAAAACTTGCAAAAAGTAGTTGATAGTGATATCACTTGTTAAAAAATCGGTTTAATTAACTTACTGATATTAATTCTCTTAACATCCAATTACTATCATATATCCAAATAGTTCTAATATTTTGAATAAAAAAATAAAGAAATGTTATTTGTATATCTAAAATGATGAATCATAAATATTTTTTGATCCCCAAACTATATAAATTCTCGAAAATTCATTTTGAAATCTTATAAAATTATGTTTGCAATATAATATTTTACTTTACAAAACCATTTCAAAATATAAATGTAAATTAAATATCAAAATAAAAATGTAATTTTTTTATAATAAGACACAAAATATTTTTTTCTTGCATTTTAAAACTACGAGGAGCTAAGATGAGTACAAAATAAACATGAAAAGAGAATTTAGTAGTATATAACTAACTGAATCAAACCATAAAATACTAATTATAAAATGAAAAGAATTTGTGACGTTGAGTTGATTTTTAATATGAACTAAATAGCTTGCAAAACCCTTAAGGCCAACACAAACATACTACGATAAAACTAAAATCCAAATATCTATATTTTCTGAATTGATTCTTAAAAAAGTGTTGAGTCGTCGGAATTAGGTAACAAGGCAGCAGCTATACGAGCCTTTTGTACAGATCATCTGTAAATGTAAGATCGTAAATCCAAATATTTATTAAGAGTATCTAATTAACCAAAACATTTTGAATGATATCTAATCATAAGAGGGTTGAGGTTTTTTGTCTTTAATTGAAGTTCTGATATCTAGTTAAACAAATGTATATCAACCGAAATATTTTACATTTTATTTAATTACAGAAATGTTTATTTTTTGAGAAATTAGATTATGTGGCCACAACAAATAATGATAATTCAGGAAGTTACCATAACAAAACATGTGTAATTATGATTTTGTATGGAAATTATGTATTAGTGACAAAGATATCATATTCGTGTTTGCTATTAGTTACCAAATGACTTTTTACTCTGTTGTTGTAAGGTATAGAAAAATAGAAAATAACTCTCTACACATCAAAGGACGCATCAAAAAGAATGAAATAAAGAAAGAAAAGTCATTGTGAGAGGAAACATAAACGACGTAGGCTCCAACAATGGTGATAAGCAGAAATTTGCAGTGGTTTTGTTCGTTTCACTCGTACGCATCAATGATCGATACAAGAGGCTGATATCATACTGTTCATCTTCTTTGATTGCTAGAGAATGTAAACTTTTGGAAAAGGTGAACAGTATTATGATACACTATCATATTTAGTAGGTGAACCCTATAATATAACATAAATTATGTTTTGTCTCTTTCAAAATTTTTTTCTTAGGCTTTATTTTACCTGAGAAACATTCCAGTAGTTAAAGATTTTATGATTCAAATCATATGTCCTCTTACACTTCCTAATTCTTATCCATCAGTTTTGAGAAAATGATCAGTTTGTCCTCATGTTTGCATTTGTGGTTGCATGGAGGAAAATAGATACAAAGAAATCTCGAATTGAGTAAACCATCTCACTGCCTATTATACTCCAAACAGCCTAAGAAGCCTGATGTAAAGCCATCCGGGCCTAGTGCCTTATTTGAGTTCAGCTTTAGTAAAGTCTGAGTGATCTCTTCCTCTTATGGGAGTGAGCAGATCGTGTGATGAAATTCCATGGAAACACTATAACCAGTAAGTTTCCTGAACTAGGAAACTGAGGATGAGATCTGAGGAGAAGTAAGTCTTTCCCGACCTAATTTGGACATTGTTACAATTCAGTTTAAAACCCAGGTTTATATTTTATATTACTGTATAAGATCATCATATCACCAAACAGTCAAAATGTGTGCAAAAAGACATAGTTTTGAATATAGCATAACTAACATGCAAATGGCGAAATTAAATACACGACAATGAATGAATTACAATATCAATCAAAAAGCCAAAATAAAAAATTTGAGCCTTTATAAAAAGAAAAATAGAACCTAATAGAAATAAAATAAAAAAATAGGTAGAGCTTGGGAAGAAAGTAGAAACTGACCTCGTGGAAAGCTCTATGGAAAGTCGTGGTTTAAGTTGATGTTTTCTAAAGGAGAATTGGAATACAATCACGTAGGATCTTCGTAGTTTCTCCTAACATGCGAATATTCTTTTAGGCTTTTATGAAGATCTTATAAATCAGATTACATTATCTATGGTAACTAAAAAAGTAGTTGATAGTGATATTGATAGGTCTTATATTTACCTGTTTTAGACTATGTTATAGGCACTATTTTGAGTCGGTTATGTGTGTCTAAATGTTTTAGAGTTTTTTTTCCAGGTCTAGGTACATTTTGGAGCATAGTAGAGATTATTAGATTTTTTGGAGCTCAAAGAGAGAAGAACTCCGTAGCTGGTCAAATTCAGCAAAGTTTGAGTTGAGACACAACATTGCGTCGGTCGACGACGCACCCTTGCCGTCGATCGACGGTCGACGCATAGAAGCCTAATTTACAAAGTACCCGACTTGAAGCCTAAGTCACATAAATTACAAGATTGCCTCTGGATGAGTTTTACTTAGCTTATATTGTTTTTGCCAGTGTTTTACGCAAAGAGACGACTCAAGAGGCCTTTTACAAGCTTTGATACTTTTCATAACAAACATAGTAGTTTAAGGTTTTTTGGAGAAGACCAAGACTTCTCAAGGTTTGTATTGGAATCCTAGTTTCTATTCCTATTCTTTATCTTTTGTTTCATGTTTATGGTTATGTTCTGCTTAGCTATGTCTGAGTAGTCACCTAGTTAGATTTAGGGTTTATAATGGTTTTGATGGATTAGCCAAACAATAAAATTGCTAGGGTGATTATTAGACGTAACATCAAAATTTTGCTCATTGCTAGTGTTCTAGAGCAGCTAACTAGAACTCTGATATTAGGATAATTGACATTGCGAGAGTAGGATCATTATCTGAACAAATCCTGTTGAGCTTAAGTTACTGAAAATAGTCGAGAGAATGGTTTAGTAATACTAAGTGAACCAATCGAATTTGGTCGTTTAATGCTTGACTAAGAAAAACACTGATTGATGATGTTTGCATACCGTAAATATATATAACTATTAATATTATACACTTTGAGTTTAGCCATAGATAGATACACTATTAATATTTGTACTAATTGAATCCGTGTTCTATGATTGAAAACCCATTGACTTCTATCCATATAATTTACTATCTGAAAACCCTAAATATAGCTATTTCTCTACTTGTTTTCAGACCAACTATTTCTTGATTTACTATTATTAAAGTTTTATTAATTGCCAAGCATAACTAAGTAGATTATCAAATCTATTGTGTATCCTCACTCTCTGTGGATTGGATCTCTAACAACTATAGTTAAACCTCTTATTTGAGAGAGTAATCAGTAACTCTATGGTAATTTAAGCACGTATAAATTTGGCATCGTTGCCGGAGAGTAAAGATCGCTATTATATTTGTTTTGAAAGTTTTGTCTAGGTTTTCTTTTTAGTTTACTTACAAATATTTTTTCTTTTGTCTTTTTGGTACATGCCTAGCAGTACCAGAAATAACAAGAAAAAGACCTAATTTTCTCAAACTCAGTAGCCACCGACCGTAGCATCCGTAAGGAGAAGCGACAAGCATCGATTGATGCCAACACTTCCTCGTCGATCAACACTTATCTTCCGAAATCGATTGACACTAATACCGAGACATCAATCGACGATGATTCCCGAGTAGAGATGGTTGCTATGCTGACCGTGACTAGGAATGAGAGAGGAGCCATGTATGACTTCGATGGTCATTTGCGTAATGCAACATGTCAGAGAATTGATGATTAGGGGATTGTAATCCCTGAACAAGAAGAAGCTGCTGGTGTTCAACCTAGAGATGAAGCTCAGGCTGCTCAACCCAGAACTTTGGCTGACTAAAATAGTCTAGATTAATTCTATGCCAACAGATCTGCTATTCTTCTTCCATTATTCCAGATGAACGATTTTGAGCTGAAGCCAGCATATTTCACACTTGTTGCACATACACCATTTCATGGTCATTCTCATGAGCACCCTATGGATCATTTGGAGCGACTCAGGGATCTTGTGTCTGCCATCAAGACTAATGGAGTCCTCGAGGACTACCTTATATGCAAGATCTTCAAAAATTTACGTGATGGAGATGCTTCATACTAGCTTAAGCAACTACCACCAGGATCTCTTACATTCTTGACAGACATCAAAACCGCCTTCCTACATAATTTCTTTGATGATCCCAGAGTTGAAAATTGAGGAGCATAATTGTTACATTCACACATGAACCTTCAAAATCTTTCAGAAACTCCTGGATCAGATTCAAATCCTACCAAAGATATTTTCTACACCATGGATTCAATGAAGTGCAACTTCTCAACATTTTCTTCAGAGGTATTAAGCTGTCATATCAGATGGCTTTAGACACAATCAGTGAGGAAAGCTTCGTCCTGAAAATGCTATCAGATTGATAGAGAATTTGGAAGCCAGCAACAACACCAATAAAAATGATCATGAGAGGAAGAAATCAGTCCCTACACTTACCAAGGATCAAACGGATGAAGTAAAAGCCAAGTTGGACAATGTTCAAAAGTTTCTGAAGAAGCAAGTTAGCTTCGCATAAGGTGTAAAGGCTATAGGATCTGACAATGAAAAAAGTGAATAAGAGAATGTGAACTTTGTTAGAAATGGATTTCAGAGATATGGGAACCAGAGCAATGGTAAGAGGAGTTACTACAACCAAAGATCACAACAACAAAGACCTTGCAGCAACAAAATAACCTATGGAGCCTCTTACTATCAAAACACCCCATCAGATACCCATGAGAACAAGATTAAAGCCATGATTAACAAGGTTCTGGAAGGACATCAGAAGATGACAGTGGATTTCAATGGTAATGCATGTCAACCTCCACATTAAATTTGAAATTCTCAACACCCATGTGAAAAAGCTAGAGAATCAAGTTGTTCAGACCAATGAAGCTCCGAGGAGACAAGAAACCTTGATCAAGTGAGGTTGGACAGAAGCACCACGCCAGTGTCATCATAGCTGATGAATTTTGGCAAGTTGTGGAAGAAATTAGGTACCAAGAGGAAGAAACTCGTGAGAATCCTCTGTCATGTTCGAACGACAATCGATCAACATCAGAAGCTAACCATCGATTGACGGTACTTGAAGAATTCGTGTGTGAAGATATGAACATCGATCAACAGCCAAAGCCTACCATCGATCGACGACATTTCGAAATGAAAGGATGTTGATTGCCAAGCATAGACGTTAGTCTTTTATATGCTAATAGGCACTCGAAACCCACCCTACTGAAACCTGACATACAAATAAACGAGACCCTATAGTAATTGTGGAAGCTATGGATAGACATTCTAGAGGAAAGAAGAAAGTCCCTAAGCATCTTAGAAGGAAAACTAATGACAAAGAGATGTACAACTTTGTTAAGAGAGTCCTCAAAATCCCTTTGGAAATCCCATCCAAGGAAGCTTATTACACTCACAGATTGTGGATGTTCTTCAGAGAAACCAAAAAGATTGATGAGGACAGTGAAATAATGTTTAATCCTTTGAAGGAGAAGATAAAGTAAAAGGCCAAGTTGAAGAAGAGAAGAGACCTTGGAAAGTTTGTGGTTCCCTGCAACATCAAGGAACTTGACTACTCTCATGCACTCAGCGACACCGGTTCTTCAGTAAGCATTATGTCAAAAACCATGGCAGAGGTGTTAAGCTTAAAGGTGGATACTTCTAGTGATTCATTCACTTTAAGGATTACTCTAAGGTATATTCAAGAGGCATATTCAAATACCTCTAAGTGAAAATCGGCGATACCCTAATGAGTCTGTTCAAACTATAACTTAGACTGCTCTCATTGATTTGGTTCATGAAACAAGACTTGTGGCCACATATTTCTACAATTTCGAGCAAGAAAATGACCCAGACGATTGAGAATTGATCAATACCCAGCCCAATACATCGGTCGATGATGCCAACCAACAATTGGTCAACACCCACTCTTTGACATCGATCGACGACAGCCCTAACCTAAGGCATGATACAGCTAACCCAGATTACGTTGAAACTTATCTAGAAAAAGAAACAATAAAATATCATGCTCTTACACTATAGGAAGCTGGAAATATCAGAAGATCCGATGAAACCTTGATTGCGACATCGATCGAAGATGGCCCTACATCATTGATCGATACACATGAAGATTATGGTTATCTCATACCAGATGAGTTCAAAATTATGAGGGATCCAGGAAGATATGCACGAGCAACGGATTGACGAATTCTCAATATATCTAAAGAAGATGTAGCATACATACTCACAATAGCGAATGTAGTAGGAAACCTCTCTAGACAACAACGACAACATAACAACCGTGCAAATAACAACAAAGCATCGATCGACACACCATTGCTACCATCGATCGACACTCACCTTACAATGGACTTCGCCAGTTGCAGATCAGAACCTGAAGTGTTTGATTAAGAGAGTTTTGATTATGGGGAAAAAAGAGATGAGTATGACATCTACAGAGATAAATATGGCAATGCACGAACTATAGATGGTCGAATAACCAATGTGTCAAAGGAAGACATCATAGATATTCTTCAGAGAACAACCATCATTGGGGTATGCATAGAACTTTGATAGGACCATGCCAGAGACAGAAACTACAGTAGAGCAGAAGTACATGACATGGTACAAGGAATCTATAAAGCCTAGCAGATGTTGATGTATGACCATTACAAGCGGATTGATGATATGTATTACCCATTCAACAACAATATTAGTTGGTTAACTATGTGCATGGAGGAGATGAAGCAAAAGATGGACTCTACTCATCAGATGATTCAGAGATATCACGCCAATGGAGCAGACGTGCACCATCGATCGACGAACGAGCTCGACCATCAATTGATGCTTCACGCGGACCATTTAGACAGAGACTAGTAACCGAGAAGCGGTTAGAAGATAAACATGATAACGTTTATGCATCTCAAGACATGATGATGGAAGATATCTCTAGGAGATTGGATGACATATCCATACCTACAGACGTCAGAATTGGTTCGTTACACAAACGCATTGACAAACTTCAGGAAAAGATGAGTCAACTTGAGATCGCCAAGGAAAATATTGACAATCAAATAACCAAAGTTGATGAAGCCATAAGAAGCTTCGTTAGTACATGGTTCTGTGGAAATGAGTCTAAATAAAGAGGAGGATGAAACTATGGATTGATCAAGAGTGAACAAGGAGGAGAAAGGAAGTGAGGTCGACCTGTCCGTACAAGGCCGTACAATTCCATACAAGTCCGTACAGGCCGTACAAATCCGTACAAGGTCGACCGTACACTTCTCGACAAAGGAAAAAGGGTAAAGTGATCAAGGTGGAAACCAACCCGGGGGAAGTTAACTTGGCGAGTTACCACTCGAAGTTACCACCTTATCGGAATGTTGGAGAGGATAAGGTCCGCACATCCAGGCTTTCCAAAGCTGGAGCATCTAGTCCGAGATGCCAAGATGCTCTTCCCCCCTCAGCCACAAGTTCAAACTTAGGCGCGCTTCACTCTTTGACAGACCACGTCTCCAGCTTTCTTACCTTTGATTTATCTTGTAAAGCACTCTCTATATATTGTATCCTCCTTTCTCAAAATAAATCAAGGAGAATCATTTTTCTTCTTCTCCATTTTTCTCTCGAGTTCTTTATTACCTTCTTTCTGTTTCTAAGCAAAAGCATCATCATTTCTTACCAAATCCTCCCATGCTCGTCCTTTTCTATCTTAGTTTACAAATATCATATGGTATCAGAGCCAAGTTGCTCGGATATCTAGTTTCTTCTTCCGCAAATACTATGTTCTAAGTTCAAGTTTCAACCTTTCAAAGAGTTACCTTCAAGCTTAAGCCTTTCCAGATGAAAAATATCAAAACCTTGATGATTTCGGTTACTCTCAAAGGTACTACTTACTCTGGTCGCGGTTGGTGAAGAAAGCTATAGGAGGCAAAGGATTATGGAGCCATGTCACGAGCTGTGAAGCACCAAGACAGAAGATCCAGGAAGGTGACAAGGAGATTGTCACAACCGATGTTGCAAAGTGGGAGCACGAAGACATGATGGTTATAAATATCCTCCAAAGCTCTCTAGACACATCCATACTCGAAGCCTACTCTTACTGTGAGACGGCTAAATATCTCTGGGATACCCTGAAGAAGGTCTATGGAAACATCAGAAACCTCAGCCGAGTGTTTGAAGTGAAACAAGCCATCAACAACCTAAGCTAAGAAGGGATGGAGTTCACTCAACACTTGGGAAAGTTTAGGACTTTGTGTTCTGAACTTGAGATGTTGAGGCCAAACTCCATGGATCCAGATGTGCTTGAAGAAAGGCGTGAACAAGACAAGGTGTTTGGACTCTTGCTCACTCTCAACCCTGCGTACAACGACCTCATCAAACATATCCTGAGATCCGAGAAGATTCCATCCATTGAAGAAGTGTGTTCACAGATCCAGAAGGAGCAAGGTTCTCTTGATTTATTCGGAGGAAAGGGCGACCTTCCTTTAGCAAACAAAACTTTTGAAGTCACTCAAGCAAACCCACAAGCAAACCGAGTGTCATACAAGACTGAAGACTGGAGGACTGGTGGTTGTGAGCATTGCAAAAGTAGAGGCCACATGAAGGAGCAATGCTGGATCCTTCATCCTCATCTCAAACCGGCCAAGTTTGCTGCTAGAGACCGAGATGCAAGAGCTCAGTTCACAAGTGGCATGGTGGAACATGACCAATCAGCAAGAACCTCAACATGCCAGCCTGAAGGATCCAAATCTCTCACCACTCATGGCACCTTGAAGAGCAATGATGATGGTCTAGTGAGGAGATCTGAACTAGACCTTCTCATCAAAGCCTTCAAAGAGTACTCTGGTATGGCAGTATGTAGCTATTTTGATACATTTAGGGTGTCTAATGTTGTTGGAACCTTGCTTGTTGCATCTAGTATTAAAAACACTGATAATATATCTCTTGTTGCATCTACATTACCTAAACCCTTAGTCATTGATTCTGGTGCATCTAATCATATGATAAGTGATACTAGACTGATCAAAGACATAGAACCGACTTTAGGACATGTCATGATAGCAAATGGTTATAGGATACCTATTAAAGGAATTGGAAACTTGCGCCTATTTGAAAAGAACTCTAAAGCTTTATATATGCCTGATTTCACATCTAACTTGCTTTCTGTCAAAAGAGCTACTATTGATCTTAATTGCAAAGTTACTTTCAGTCCTAATGATGTGATATTTCAGGATATTGAGAGCAATAAACTGACTGGAAAGGGGATCACAAGAGAATACTTTTATTTACTTGAAGATGTCAAGCCCCTAGCTAATTTGAATTGGGCATTTAGTTTCATTCCTGTTTTGAATAATGATGCATTGTGGCATGCTAGACTAGGCCATCCACATGGTAGAGCTTTGAACTTGATATTTCCTAGTGTTTCGTTTAAAAAAATGATTGTGAAGCTTGTATCTTGGGTAAACATTGCAAATCAGTCTTTCCAAGGTCTATAACCATTTTTGAAAACTGCTTTGATCTTGTGCATTCGGATGTGTGGACTGCCCATTGATTTTCTAGAGAGAATCAAAAGTATTATATCACTTTCATTGATGAAAAATCTAAATATACTTGAATCACCCTGATTAAGTCTAAGGACATAGTCTTAGAGGCTTTTAAAAAATTTCAATCATATATTGCTAACAATTATAATGCCAAGCTCAAAACTTTAGATCAAATAATGGAGGGGAGTATACCAACAATGCTTTCAAAGATCACTTAGCCAAGCAAGGGATCATTCACCAGACAAGTTGCCCCTACACTCCTCAACAGAATAGTTTAGCTGAGAGGAAGAATCGTCAGTTTATGGAGGTTGCAAGGTCGATCATGTTTCATAGACATGTACAAAAGAGCTTTTGGAGTGATGCAGTCATCTCTGCTTACTACCTGATCAACCGAACCCCCACAAGAATTCTGAAAGATGTCTCTCCATTTGAGGTCCTCAACAAGATAAAGCCATCTTTAGATCACCTTCGAGTGTTTGGGTGCCTTTGTTATGTCCTTGTCCCAGGAGAAATGAGAAACAAACTTGAGCTAAGGAGTTCCAAAGCTATGTTCATTGGTTATTCTACTACTCAGAAAGGGTACAAATGCTATGATCCGTTGACAAGGAAGGTCTCATTGTCTAGAGATGTAAAGTTTGTAGAAGGGAGAGGGAACTATGAAGAAAGCAAGTGGGATGACCTCAAAGATCTCTCTCAAGACCCGACTGACCGAGCTACAAATCTAAGGATCATCATAGAGAGCTTGGGTATCAACATGTCCCAGGATTAGGAACCTAGCCAACAACCAACAGCACCCCTCAAGAATCCAATACTACTGAAGATACCCGGGTTGATCATGAGGGGGGACATGAAGAGGATCTTGACCATCACCAGGAGAACTCAGTACAAGACTCAACTCACCATGATCAAGCCGGCTATCAACAAGAAGATTTGGGGAACAGTATTGGAGAGGAGTCAGAAGCAGCTGCTCCAGAACCCTCAGAACCTGTACCAGAAGCTCAACCACTGAGGAGAAGCACCAGAACTGGGCACCATCCGTCACATTGGAAGAATACCAGGGTCTACTTCAGTGCTGAAGCAGTGGCAAGCCCTCTTAGAGGTACATGCTCTTTGGCTTGTTACCCAACTGAACATTGGGTATTTGATGTTAAGAGTTTTCAAGGTTCCTAAGACAAATGTTGTAGTATAAAAGATTGTCGAACCAGTTCTGAGAGATATTAAAGCACCGAGAATGCAAGTACTCACTTAATCTAAGTGCAATCGAATAAATGATGGTTTTGAACTATAACTACTAATACAAAAAGCGATAACTAAAATAACTTCCTTGATTAAGAGAAAGGAGAACTCATGGGAGTAGGGATTAGACCTTGGGTGATCAAGTTTCAAACTAAGGATGGCAAATGATCAATCAAACTATCAACCTTAAGCCTAGACACAATTCTAAACAAGCTCTATGTCTAGATGAATGTTCATTTGCTAACATAACTCAAACATCAAATGTCTTTGGTTGAATAATATGAAAGCAATCATTATTAACAAGTCTATTAGCTATCTTAGCACCTTTAACAACAAATGTCTTTGGCAAAGTATACTAAAAGCTTAGGAGAGTTGACTCAGGCATTTCATCGAACACCTTGTGAGGTGGGAAATGCCTAAAGCTCATCCATTGAGAGGCCAAATCAAAGGATGCATTAAGAATACTCTACTAGCAAGGAGTAAGAGAAATCTACACTAAACATCCTAGTTCTAACCTAATCACCCTTAATCTCCCTATCCCATGAATTCAAAGGTGGATTACTCACTAATCTTCATGATTCCTCTCAAACCCATATTGGATCCAAGCTTAATCATGTTAAGATAAGTAGATAATGCAAAGAGATAAGCAAGATCACAAGAACAATGAAGAATGATTCATAGAAATCAACTTTCCAAAGAGGTTTTTGTGTTTTCTCCCAGAACAAAGATAATCCTCTCTGGTAGGCTACAAAAAGTAATTAAACTTAGGTTTAGAAAGTGTAAAACAATGAAAAGAAATGACCAAAAGGTCCCTGAAATGTCTTAAGATTCGTCCCAGCAAAGCCGCGCAGCGACCTGTGCATATCGCTCCGGTAAAGTCGCTCCAGGGTGGTTTTCGAGCGACCAATCGCTCCCAGGCCGAGCTACCTGTCCATATCGCTCCGGTGAGGTCGCTCTGGCTGGGAGTGACCTTGGTAGGTCGCTCTGAGAGGTCGCTCTGTATGGGAGCGACCTTGGTAGGTCGCTCTTATGAGGTCGCTCCAGGATGCTCGAACAGGGTGGATATGCCTCTAGTAAATTGGTCATAACTCCTTCATTACATCTTCAAATGATTTGAAACTACTTCCATTAGAAAGCTAACTGAATTTTATATGTCTCCACAAAATTTTAGCAACAGAAGATTTCTTTAAGTGCTCCAGACATGCTCATATTTCACCCCTTTTGGATCACAATGCTCCCAAACATCTCAAATCAATCCATGGCACACTCCAACACCTGATAAAGACTCATGTATGCAAAATGCAACCTAAAATGACTAAATCCTAGTCTATATGATCAAAATTCACATGGATGAATGGGTGAAACAATGAAAATATGCAAGACATCAACTCCCCCAAACTTGTTCTTTACTTGTCCTCAAGTGAACTTTCTTGAACTTATAGGAAGAGAGATTTGAAGGTGGGAGATCATAGCCAAAATAAACACATCTAGAACTCAACTTAACATCCTAAAGAGACATAGCAAATAGCATGAGCACACTCTCTTATTATACTCTAGTTTCTCTAGGCCTATCAACACACTCTTATGCCTTTAAGCAAGGTGCAAAACTCTTCAATTTACAAGCTCCTTAAACCAGCTCTCACATTAGTTCACACACACACACACAAGTTGAATTCTCACAAATGGGCACATGATCTCAATCATTTGGCTAGGCAAGCGAATGGTCTAATGAGAATGAAAAGGAGGGCTCAAATGCATCATCATTTTTTTGTGTGGTTATCACTCAAGAACAAGGAGATTGATCATTATGCAAAATTTATCTAAGACTAGAGGCAACTCATGCATACATAGTCTTATTCTCATCATTCTACCCTTTTCCTACGTGATCACAAGTTCTAACCCTTCTTCTTCATCCCATGGCCCCAAATAACCTTTGCTCACATCACTCACCAATGAACAGGTTTCTCTTTTTTTTTTACACAACCAACTAGGGACTCTTCACACTCTTTTTATTCCTTAGCTCTAACTTTTCTTCTTTACACATCTCCTCCCCCAAACTTATTTCTTTGTTTTTCTTTTTTTTTATAGGGGAGAGTTTCTTTTAACACAATCTAGAGCTTCTTTTCATTTCTTTTGGTCCCTAATGGCTTTCTTCTTTCCCCAAAATATCAACTTAAGAGCACATACCCACTCACCATCATAGATGCTAGCTCAAAACAGGTTCCTATGCTAGCAAGAGATGAGAACAATCCTATGTCGCCTCCAATACTCTCAAGATTTTGCACATGACAAGCTATTGAAAGAGGCCTCACTCATGCAAATTAAATGCTTGGTCTCAAAAGAATGGCTTGGGTTCAAGGGGGTGGAGTACCATTTGGGCTAACAAAAGAGTGGTAAAATGGAATAAGATAGCCCAAATGTGTATGAGATACATGATCAAGTATGCAAGTGCCCATATGCAAGAGATATTAAGTTCATTAAGCCAAATTTCAGATTGGAGCTGGTTTCAAGAACAATGTCAATATCAAGCAAGCAAACATGTTTCAAGAAGAATTTTCAAGGCACGAAGCGTGCAAGGTTTTGTAACAGATGCTCAAGCTACTTGATATGTCTAACTAGGGTGTCACTTTGAGCTCTTGACAAGTGTTCTTTACAAGGTGTTTTAAAGTCATTGCTCCCAATACAAGTGAATGCAAGCTATATGCTCTAGACTCTCCTAGAAATGCAAGTGATGAAACCTACATGTTTTTTTTTTGATTGTTTCAAAATTTTCATTTTTTTTGTTTTTTCTATGCATATGTGTATGTACAATGCAATGCATGAGACTCATGACAAGAGAACAAAACAAAACACAATGTGAGATAGTAGACTCTCCCCCAAACTTACTTCACACAGTCCCTTGTGTGAGAGTAAACTTGGAAGAGAGCTGAAGAGAGAGATAAAAGATGAATGAACTAAATATTTACAAAGGTAAGGGTGCACTTACTTGGAGTTAGTGAGAAGGAGGGTCCTTCCCACCTTCAAGAGTGATGGTGGTTCTTGCACTGGAGAATGGCTTAGACCTTCCCTTGCACTTGATCCTGTACTCAATGACTCCATCCTTGAGCTTCATTGGGTGGAGAGTGAGGGTGTGTGGCATTTTGTCAAGAGGTGGAGGTTGAGATTCTTTCACTATCTTCTTCTTGTCATGAGCAGCATTTGTTTCTCCACTCACCCCCTCCTTTTTAGCACTTTCCAAGTGCTCTACACACAACTCTTGTGAAGACTTGCCAACAAGATATTTTTTCTCAGTTACAACCACTTCAGCTTGGGTCTTCTCAATGGATGTGTCTTCACAAGTGATTGTTCCACAATACTCAACATCCATTGGAGACTGGATTGGGTAAGAGACAGCCTTGTTCACATTGAGCAGTGTGACCTTCTTGTTTGGGAAGTCAATACATGCTCCCACTGTTGTGAGGAATGGAGTGCCAAGGATCAAAGGAACTCTCTTCTCAGTTGCCATCTTGAGGACTGTGAGGTCTGTAGGGATTGTGCATTCTCCAATCTTCAGAGGGAAGTCCTTGATGAGACCAATGGGGGTTGTAGAAGATGAATCCCCAAACATGAGAGAAGATGTGTTTGGCTCCATGCTTTCAATACCAAGACTCTTCACCATTTCCATTGAGATCACATTGACATTGGCACCACTATCCACAAGAGCATCATTCATAGTGATTTTACCAAGGGAGCAAGACAGTGTGAACTTCCCTTGTGACTCTAGCTTAGGGAGAGACTTTGGGGCGACTTGTCGATCAATCAATGATGTAGAGATGTTTAGAAGCTCTGCTACTTCTTCTTTGTGATCTAGAATGTCCTTGATGAGCATCATTTGGACATAGGCTTCTTGCATTGTATTAAGCTCTGGAAGTTTAACTCCAACATCACTTAAGTCTTTCCTGAACTTGGAGATCACCTTCTTTTGAGCTTTAGTGATGACCCTCTTTGGAAATGGGAGCTTGTCAAAAGGAGATATCTCAGCTCTGACTCCAACTGGCTGCACAACCTTTTCCTCAACCCTCTCTACAACCTGAGCGCCAGCCTTGGCTACAATCTGTCTCTCATCTTGCACAAGTTCAGATTCATAGAAGAGTCTTTCAATCTCATCTACCTCTTTCTTATGATCATTCAGTTCAGTCTCAGAGGTAGCAGCAGAGATGACAACATTGCAATGGTCTTTCCCTGGGCGCTTAGAGGTGGAAGTTATTGAACAAAACTGGTTCTCCAAAGCCTGGAATTTGTTGTTGAGGTCATTGTAACTCCCATCAATCTTGGCGTGAAGGTTCTTCAGCTCATAACCAACATGTTTTTCACTTCTAGTCTGAGATTCCAAAATCTGTTTCAGTAGAGCATCAGTGCTGGTTTCCTGAGGAGTAGATGTCGAAGTGTTAGCTTGTTGTTGAGAAGGTTGGTTTCCCTTGTTGGTGAAGCCAGGAGGTGGGTTTTGCTGAGGCTGATAGCTGCCTTGCTGGTTGTTCCTCTGCTGGTATCCTCCTTGTGGGTAGTTGTTGTAGTGAAAATTGGGTTCCTTCTTGTACCAACTACCATTGTTGTTAATGAAACACAACTCTTCCTGGCCCTCTATTCCATCAACCTCATTGGTCACAACATGTGGTTCTTGGTTTGAAGTGTTACTAACAAAGTTCAGCTGCTCTTGAGTAGCCTTTTCTGCAATGAGTATGTCAATCTTATCTTGGAGGGCCTTTAACTCCTTCCTTGTCTGCTTATCATCACCTCTACTACTTCTGTCGTAGTCTCCACTGTTGACTGCGTCACTCTTCACCATGTTGTCTACCAGCTCCTCTACATCTTCCTCAGATCTTCCCAAGAAAAACCCATTGCTAGCAGTATCCAATCTTGCTCTGTATTTAGGAAGAGCACCCCTGTAGAATGTACTCAGCAAGCTCTCCTTAGGGAATCCATGGTGTGGGCATTGAGCTTGGTAGCTTTTGAATCTCTCCCAGACTTCACTGAATCCTTCCAAGTTCTTCTGTTGGAAACTAGAGATTTCATTTCTCAGCTTAGCAGTTCTTGAGGTGGAGAAGAATTTCTCCAAGAATGCTCTCTTGCAGTCATCCCAAGTGGTGATGGAGTCACTAGGTAGAGATTTCTCCCACTGACGTGCCTTGTCCCCTAAAGAGAAAGGGAATAGCTTGAGCTTGAAGGCATCCTCAGACACACCATTGATTTTTGACAACCCACAATAGCTGTCAAACTTGTCCAAGTGATCAAATGGGTCTTCTACAGGCAAGCCATGATACTTGTTGTTCTCGATCAGGTTAAGAAGCCCTGGTTTAACCTCAAAGTTGTTGGCTTCCACAGCTGGTGCTCGGATTCCCAACCTATTGCCATGAAGGTTTGGGCGGTCATAGGTAAAAATGGGGCGAGCTGGGCGCGGTGGGTGAACAGGTGAGTTGTTAACTCCTTGCGGTGGATCAGCCATGTCAGTATCTAACCTCTGTTGTTGAGCTTGTTGCTCTACTTGTCTTCTCTGTCTTACTATCTCTCTTTCAAACGCCTGGATATCTGGAACTCTTGGAACAAGGTTTGTTGTGCCTTTGCTCCTCAAGTTCATACACCTGAAATCCAAAGAGAGATGAAGATGAAGAATCAGTAACAAAATAAAAGAAAAATGACTTAGTCTCAAGCAAGTGACTAAATCTCAATCTTTAAATCTACTCAGAATTTGGCAACGGCGCCAATTTGATGTTAAGAGTTTTCAAGGCTTCTATGACAAATGTTGTAGTATAAAAGATTGTCGAACCAGTTCTGAGAGATATAAAAGCACCGAGAATGCAAGTACTCACTTAATCTAAGTGCAATCGAATAAATGATGGTTTTGAACTATAACTACTAATACAAAAAGCGATAACTAAAATAACTTCCTTGATTAAGAGAAAGGAGAACTCATGGGAGTAGGGATTAGACCTTGGGTGATCAAGTTTCAAACTAAGGATGGCAAATGATCAATCAAACTATCAACCTTAAGCCTAGACACAATTCTAAACAAGCTCTATGTCTAGATGAATGTTCATTTGCTAACATAACTCAAACATCAAATGTCTTTGGTTGAATAATATGAAAGCAATCATTATTAACAAGTCTATTAGCTATCTTAGCACCTTTAACAACAAATGTCTTTGCCAAAGTATACTAAAAGCTTAGGAGAGTTGACTCAGGCATTTCATCGAACACCTTGTGAGGTGGGAAATGCCTAAAGCTCATCCATTGAGAGGCCAAATCAAAGGATGCATTAAGAATACTCTACTAGCAAGGAGTAAGAGAAATCTACACTAAACATCCTAGTTCTAACCTAATCACCCTTAATCTCCCTATCCCATGAATTCAAAGGTGGATTACTCACTAATCTTCATGATTCCTCTCAAACCCATATTGGATCCAAGCTTAATCATGTTAAGATAAGTAGATAATGCAAAGAGATAAACAAGATCACAAGAACAATGAAGAATGATTCATAGAAATCAACTTTCCAAAGAGGTTTTTGTGTTTTCTGCCAGAATAAAGATAATCCTCTCTGGTAGGCTACAAAAAGTAATTAAACTTAGGTTTAGAAAGTGTAAAACAATGAAAAGAAATTACCAAAATGTCCCTGAAATGTCTTAAGATTCGTCCCAGCAAAGCCGCGCAGCGACCTGTGCATATCGCTCCGGTAAAGTCGCTCCAGGGTGGTTTTCGAGCGACCAATCGCTCCCAGGCCGAGCTACCTGTCCATATCGCTCCGGTGAGGTCGCTCTGGCTGGGAGTGACCTTGGTAGGTCGCTCTGAGAGGTCGCTCTGTCTGGGAGCGACCTTGGTAGGTCGCTCCAGGATGCTCGAACAGGGTGGATATGCCTCTAGTAAATTGGTCATAACTCCTTCATTACATCTTCAAATGATTTGAAAATACTTCCATTAGAAAGCTAACTGAATTTTCTATGTCTCCACAAAATTTTAGCAACAGAAGATTTCTTTAAGTGCTCCATCCATGCTCATATTTCACCCCTTTTGGATCACAATGCTCCCAAACATCTCAAATCACTCCATGGCACACTCCAGCACCTGATAAAGACTCATGTATGCAAAATGCAACCTAAAATGACTAAATCCTAGTCTATATGATCAAAATGCACATGGATGAATGGGTGAAACAATGAAAATATGCAGGACATCAGTATTCATAGGAGTAATTGATGGAGAAGAGGTCCTAAGTAGTTATGAAGAGGCAATGAAGCACAAGGTGTAGAGAGAATCAGTAGGCAGTGAAAGGGATGCTATGATCAATAATGGAACTTGGTTTGAAGCAGAATTACCAAAGAGGAAAGAAAGCTGTCACAAGCAAATGGATCTTCACCATAAAGTACAATGCGGATGGCACCATTGAGAGACACAAGACTAGACTGGTAGCTAGAGGATTCACCCAAACTTATAGTGAAGACTACTTGGATACGTATGCACCAGTGGCCAAACTCCACACTATCCGCATTTTGGTCTCTATTGCAACCAACCTGGAATGGGGACTATGGCAAATGAACGTCAAGAGTGCTTTTCTACAAGGGGAGCTTGAAGATGAAGTCTACATGCATCCACCACCTGGTCTTGAGCACTTAGTGAAGCCTAGAAACGTCTTCCGGTTGAAGAAGGCAATCTATGCCCTCAAACAATCTCCCAGAGCCTGGTACAACAAGCTGAGTACCACCTTGAATGACCGAGGCTTTGTGAGATCAGAACTCGACCACACCCTCTTCACTCTCACCTCAACCTCAGGTATTATTGTTCTTCTTGTTTACGTTGATGATATCATCATAACATGGAGTGACAAATCTGGTATTCAATCTACTAAAGACTTCCTTAAATCTATGTTTGATATCATGGACTTGGGTAACCTAAAGTACTTCCCTGGAATTGAAATTTGTCGATCCATGGATGGACTATTTCTTTCCCAAAGGAAGTACACACTTGATCTCTTAAAGGATGCAGGTACAATAGATGGGAAACCAGCCAAAACACCATTGGAGGAAGGGTACAAAATAACACTTGAGGGGGAGATTGAAGAAAACAAGCCATTTGAAGATGCTAAGCTATATAAGAAGATGGTGGGGAAGCTGATCTACCTTACAATCGCTCGACCAGATATTTGCTATGCGGTGAACCAAGTGAGCCAGCACATGCAAACTCCCAAGATGCATCATTGGAGTATGGTAGAAAGGATACTAAGGCACCTTAGTGGCTCACCCGGCCAAGGAGTCTGGATCGGATGCAACAAGAGCACGGAACTGGTTGGATACTGTGATGCAGACTAGGTAGGAGACAGAGTGGATAGAAAGTCGACCACCGGATATTGCACAGTCATAGGAGGCAACCTGGTGGCTTGGAAGAGCAAGAAGCAGAAGGTGGTGTCATGCTCTAGTGCTGAAGTTGAGTATAGAGCAATGAGGAAGTTGTCTAGTGAGCTGGTTTGGATCAAAGGGATCCTCAAGGATCTAGGCATTTAAGTCATCAACCCCATCACCATGCATTGTGACAATCAAGCAGCTATTCACATAGCCTCCAACTCGGTCTTCCATGAGCGAACCAAACACATAGAGGTGGATTGCCACAAGGTCAGGCAGCTGGTGATTCAAGGAGTGATCCTTCCATGCTATACCAGAAGTGAGGATCAACTGGCCGATATGTTCACCAAGGCTACAAGGCAAAAGACAATCGAGTCCATTCATTCAAGATTGGGACTCGTTGATCTTTCTCATCCATAGTCCCCTACGCCATGAAGACTCCACTCTTTTTCCCTCATTAGAGTATTATCCCATTGGGTTTTCTTTAATGAGGTTTTTAATGAGGGGGATCTTCATGGATATCCAAGCTTGATCGGTTCCCTTGATCAAGCTTGAGGGGGAGTGTGAATATGAGTCTAAATAAAGAGGAGGATGAAACTATGGGTTGATCAAGAGTGAACAAGGAGGAGAAAGGAAGTGAGGTCGACATGTCCGTATAGGCCGTACAAAGCCTTACAAGGTCGACCATGCACTTCTCGACCAAGGAACAAGGGTAAAGTGATCACGGTGGAAACCAACCCGGGGGAAGTTAACTTGGCGAGTTACCACTCAAAGTTACCACCTTATTCAAACGTTGGAGAGGATAAGGTCGGCGCATCCAGGCTGTCCAAAGCTGGAGCATCTAGTTCGAGATGCCAAGATGCTCTTCCCTCCTCAGCCAAGTTCAAACTTAGGCACGCTTCACTCTTTGACCGGCCACGTCTCTAGCTTTCTTACCTCTGATTTATCTTGTAAAGCACTCTCTATATATTGTATCCTCCTCTCTCGAAATAAATCAAGGAGAATCATTTCTCTTCTTCTCCATTTCTCTTCTTCTCCATTTCTCTCTCGAGTTCTTCATTACCTTCTTTTTGGTTCTAAGCAAAAGCATCATCATTTCTTACCAAATCCTCCCAATCTCGTCCTTTTCTATCTTAGTTTACAAATCTCATAGGTTCCAGATGAGCAAAGAGGATGTGGACACTTGTTTTCCAACAAGTGATAATCTAGCCCCATCTTAGTCCAGACAGTGCTAACGTCAAGCTAAAGACTATAACTAAGTGTTGACTGGGAGTCAACCCACTATTAGATATGTTTTAAATTTATTTTAATTTCATGATTTTACTAATTTTGTATTTTCTTTATTTGCAGTTTAAAAACAAAAAAAAACAAAAAAAAAGAAGACCGAGAACCAAGCCATCGGTCGACGACGAATCACAATCATCGATCGATACCGATCACCAACGGTCAACATCATGAGATTTACATCAATCGACACTCATAACAGAGTCTGATATATTCGACTTTCCTTAATACTTTTACTTATATTTTAATTTTTCCCACCTAACGAGACGGAGAAACATCGGGGACAGTGTTTTTTAAGTATGTGGAAGGTTTACTGATATTGCATCCTATTTTGGATTTTTATTTTTACGTGTTTTATTGAATTTTATTGAGTCAAGAAAGGGATTATGATCAGATTTAATTTCTTACTTTTTATTTAATCATTCTATAGCACCATTCTATATTTGTTGATTGTAGAGAGTACTAGAGATACCAAAGTGGATCATCCTATCACTATATCACACTTGCTTAGAAAGTTTGAAGGAGACAAAGCTAACCTCCAACATAATTTGACTTATTTGCTTGCTTTGGGGTTCAGTATACATTAGATTTGATTCCTCTTGCAAGTCAGGAAGGTAAAAACTTGTGTTCTTCTGATTCCCTTCTGTATATCTCTTCAGCATCTACAAAAAAGAAATGATTAAGATGATTTCCTGAAAGATGCAGAGGGGTAGGTACATTACCAATGACCCTATTATTTTAATTTAGAAAGGAATGATAACATACCGTGGAAGCGAGAGATAAGTAAATTACTTGTGATCCCATTATTCGCCTACACTTTGTCAAAACTTAAAAAAAGGAGAAAAAAGAAAGATGAACCAGAAAGACTGTATCAGCATCATTGTTTCATTGGACTTACAAGAAAATAAAATAAAGAGATTCAGAGAAGAGAGGAGGAAGGAATAAAAGGATTAGAGAAGACTGGATGTGTGTTCAGATATTTGTAGGGGTAAGAGTCCATGTGTCCTCTGATTGATACTCCCAAGGTAAAGCATGCACTTTTATTTTATACAAGAAATGAGGTTAGTAGAGGGGCGAGTTAAGCTAGTAGTATCTGCTAAGTTGTTGGTAGGACGGATTTGCTCCTATACTAGGATAAGATATATAAATTTTCTCTAAGATTGACACTTGCTTGATGTGGTTGCAACATAGTAAAGGTGATAATGATAGGCTAGAGATTTTTTGAGTCCTTGTTTTTCGAACTTCTTCCAGAGGTTTACCCTTGTTTTGCTTGAGTACAATCAAAAGGTTAAGTCTGGAGTAGTTGATAGGTCCTAATATTTACCTACTTTAGACCATGTTATAGGCCCTATTTGGAGTTTGTTATGTGTGTGTAGGATATGTGTGTGTTTAGAGTATTTTCAGGTCCAAGTATATTTTGGAGCATTGTAGAGATTATGAAGCTTTTTAGAGCTCAGAGAGGGTAACCCCGTAGCTGGTCAAATTCAGCAAAGTACGAGTCGAGACAAAGAATTGTGTCGATCGACGGCGCACCCTTGCCATCGATCGACGACGCACCCATGTTGTCGATCAACGGTCGATGAGCAGAAGCCCAATTCACAAAGTACCTGACTTGAAGCCCAAGTCACACAAATTACAAGATTGCCCATGGACGTGTTTTACCTAGTTTATATTGCTTTTCCAGTATTTTATGCAAAGAGACGACGTGAGAGACCTTTTACAAGTTTTGATACTTTACATAACAAACATAGTAGTTTAGGATTTTTTGGGAGATGATCAATACTTCTCAAGTTTTATATTGGAACCCCAATTACTATCATTATTCTTTATCTTATACTTTATTTCACGTTTATGATTATGTTCAGCTTAGCTATGTCTGAGTAGTCATCTTGTTAGATTTAGGGTTCATTAATGGTTTTGATGAATTAACCAAACAATAGAATTGCTAGGGTGATTATTAGATCTATGTTCAAAACTATGTTTATTGCTTGTGTTCTAGATTAGCCAACTAGAACCCTGATATTAGGATAATTGACACTACGAGAGTAGGATCGTTACCTGAACAAATCATGTTGAGCTTAAGTTACTAGGTCTAGTAATTATAAGTGCACCAATCAAATCTGGTTGTTTAATGTTTGACTAAAAAAGCCATCGATCGATGTCGGTTGCATACCATCGATCTATGGTCATTCCGAATTTGCACATGCAAGTTCTAGACTCTAAGCTTAGCCATATATAGATATAACTATTAGTATCTTTACTAATTTAATTCATGTTCTATGATTAAAAACCCTTTGCCTTCTATTCATTATAATTCACGACCTAAAAACCCTAAATCTAGCTAATTTGCTTATTGTTTACAAACCAACTATTTCCTGATTTAATATTATTAAAGTCTTAATAACTGTCTAGCATAACTAAGTTGAATATCAAATATGTTGTGTGCACTCACTCTCTGTAGATTCGATCCGTAAGTACGACATATGAAACTCTTATTTGAGAGAGTAATCAATAGCTCAAGGGTAATTTGAGCACCTATCAGATATCAGATGTTAGAAAAACTTCAGTTTAATTAACTTACTGATATCAATTATATGTATATATAAAATGATGAATCATAAATATATTTTGATTCCCAAAATATATAAATTCTCGAAACTATTTTTGAATTCTTATAAATTTATGTTTTGCAATATAAAACATTACTTTGCAAAACCATTCCAAAATATGAATGTAAATTAAATATCAAAATAAAATATAATTTTTTTGTTATAATAAGACATAAAATATATTTTTTCTTGCATTTTAAAACTTCTAGGAGCTAAGAGTAGTACAATAATAATATGAAAAGAGAGCTTTAGTAGTATTTAACAAAGTGAATCAATCCAAAAAGTACTAATGATAAAATGAAAAGAAATTGTGACATTGAGTTGTTTTATAGTACGAACCAAATAGCTTGCAAAACCATTAACGCAAACGATAAACTAAAATACAAATATTTATTTTCTGAACTGATTCTTAAAAATGTGTTGAGTTGTCGGAACTAGCTAAGCAAAACCATTAACGCAAATGATAAACTAATATACAAATATTTATTTTCTGAACTGATTCTTAAAAATGTGTTGAGTTGAGCCTTTTTGTACAAATCATATGTAAATGTAAGGTCATAAATACAAATATTTATTAAGAGCATTTAATTAACGAAAACATTTTAAATGATATCTAATCATAAAAGGGTTAGTTTTTTTATGCCCCAGATTCAATCAAATAGGATTATCGCAAAACTTCTCGTCATTTTATTTTATTTATTATTTTGATAACGAACGACTATTCTATTATTCAAACTTGAGTTGGTCTGGGTAACTAGACTGGAATAGAATAACTAATGTAACAAAGCTCTCTATAAGAAGATCTTCCGGTCCTAGCTAAAGAGTCCGATATTTCATTTTGCGCTCTTGGGATATGAGATATCTTGAAGTCCGGTAAACAAATCAGCAGCGTCTTTTTTGCCTCCAGTTCTGTTGCAAAACTTGGCCATGCGTTAGGCTCTTTTATCATCGAGATCAGATCCTTACAGTCCATCCCAAAGCTCTGACATGACAAATATTGAGGCATGCTCTCCATTACCCATCGCGGAGCTTCCAATGCGGAATGTACAATAGATCCTCGCCTTCTTAAGTTCCACGGTCCCATTAGTTGAATCTTTTCCAAGCTATCCATCCAAACCCAACCGTAACAACCAAACTGGGCTGTAGAGGTCCATGAACCATCCACCATATATATATTTTCCAAGCTTATGACTTGGGATTCCTCTATACTATGCTTCGATGAAATGGGGTTTGCCATCTCATTTGCATAAAAACATGTTTGGCATTTACTTTCTGCATATCTAACTAGCTCCAAAGGATCTTGTATACTCCTTTAAATAGTTTATCATTACGAGCCTTGCAAATACACCATATTATCCAGAGATAAGGATCCCTGTCTAATTCTTGTTCAATAATGTTATTCTTCCTCCAGAAAAGGTAATCCATATTGGCATAAATACTTGATAGCGAAAATAAGTTAGGACCGGATGGTGTTGCTTATAGAGACCATGCTTGTATTGCTGGAGGACGTGTAAATATGGCATGACTAAGAGTTTCTTCTGGCTCACCACATCTTGGCTAATACTTATCACATCTCATCCGAAATTTACTTAAAAATGTATATCAACCGAAATACTTTACATGTTATCTAATTACATGAGGGTTTATTTTTTTGAGAAATTAGACTATATTGCCATAACAAAATGATAATTCAGGAAGTAACCATAACAAAAATATGTAATTATGATATTGTCTGTAAATTATGTACTAATGACAAAGATATATTGTTCGCATGTGCTTTTAGTAGCCAAATGACTGTTTTTTCTTTGTTTTTTGTTGTAAGGATTAGAAAAATGGAACAAAACTTTGTATGCATCATATGACACATCAAAAGAATGAAATAAAGGAATAAGAGTCATTGTGAGTAGAAACATAAGCGACGAAGGCTCCAACAATGGTGATATGCGGAGATCTGCAGTGGCTTCGTTCGTTCACTCGCACGCATCAATGATCAATATAGGAGGCTGATATCTAATTGTTCATCTTCTTTTATTGCTAGAGGAATGTAAACATTTGGAGAAGATGATTATTTTTATGATACACTATTCTGTTTTAGTAGGGGAACATAAAATATAACATAAATTATGTTTTTTCTCTTTTAAAGTTTTTTTGTTGGGCTTGATTTTATTAGAGAAGCCTTCCAGTAGATAAGGATTTTATGATTTAATTATATGTCTTCCTACACCTCCCGATTCTTATCCATCATTTTTGAGAAAATGAACAATTCATCCTCCTGGTTGCATTTGTGGCTGCAGGGAGGAAAGAGGATACGAAGAAATCTCATATTGAGTAAACCACTTCAGTGCCTATTATACTCTCCAAGCAGCTTTATACAAGCATGATGTAAGGCCATCCGGGCCTGGTGCCTTATTTGGGTTCAGCCTTAGTAAAGTCCGAGTGATCTCTTCCTATGATGAGATTGAGCACATCGTGTGAATTCCAGGGAAACACTATAACGAGTAGGTTCCCCAAACCAGGAAAATGAGGATGAGATCTAAGGAGACAAAATATTTCTTTCTAGCATCTTAAAACCACTAGGAGCTAAGAGTAGTACAATATAAACATGAAAAGAGAACGTTAGTAGTATATAACTAAGTGAATCAAACCAAAAAGTACTAATGATAAAATGAAAAGAAATCGTGACATTGAGTTGATTTTTAATATGAACTAAATAGCTTGCAAAACCCTTAACGCCAACACAGACAGACTACGATAAAACTAAAATCCGATTTTTTTTGAACTGGTTCTTAAAAAAGTGTTGAGTCGTCGGAACTAGGTAATTAGGCAACAACGATACGAGCCTTTTGTACATATCATTGTAAATGTAAGGTCGTAAATCCAAACATATATTAAGAGCATCTAACTAACCTAATCATTTTAAATGATATCTAATTAGAAGAAGGTTGAGATTTTCATACCCCAGATTCAATCAAATATGATTATTGCAAAGCTTGTCTTTATTTGAAGTACTGATATTTAGTTCAAGAAATGTATATCAGCCGAAATATTTTACATGTTATCTAATTACACGAAGGTTTTATTTTTTAGGAATTAGACTGCATGGCCGTAACAAAAATGATAATTCAGGAAGTAACCATAACAAAACATGTGTAATTATGATTTGTTTGTATAATATATATTGATGACAAAGATATCATATTCGCGTGTGATTTTAATTGTCAAATGACTTTTTTTACTGTGTTTGTTTTTGTAAAGATTAGGAAAATGGAAAAAAACTCTCTGCACATCATATGACGCATCAAAAGAATGAAATAAAGAAAGAAAAGTCATTGTGAGAAGAAACATAAACGACAAAAGCTCCAACAATGGTGATAAGCGGAGATCTACAGTGGCTTTGTTTGTTTCACTCGCATGCATCAATGATCGATATAGGACGCTGATATCGAACTGTTCATCTTCTTTGATTGCTAGAGGAATGTAACCATTTGGAGAAGATGAATAGTATTACGATACACTATTCTATTTTTAGTGAATAATCATGGTTAATAATCTTAAATCTTTCATGATTATTTCATGTTCAGTTGGGCCCTATGGACGGCTAGAAGCCAACTGTGAGAACCTGTCCCGCGGACCCTGGCTCACAGCACTGCAGCGCACCGACTCTAACCCCTCCCATGTGCAGTCCGTCGCACATGTAGGTTATTGGTGAGGTTCGAACTCCCGACCTCACCCTTTAACAACCTCCTCACAGGACAAGCTGTCACCAACTGATCTGTAGGTCGAGGGTTCGAGGATCAGTCGGCCCTGCAGTGCACCGACCCTAACCCCTCCCCTGTGATACAACCTGCCCTCTGGGGCCTCGGCTCACAGGTGGGTTATTGATGCGCTTGGCGTTACTCGAATCCAAGACCTCACCCTTTCTCAACACTCCCACAGAAAAACTGTTACCAATTCTCTCGTGTGTGTAAGTATGGATTATTATATACCTAATAGTATATATGCATCATATTCATCCTCTCAAGGCAGCCGCCTCCTCCACCCAAGCTTCTTTCATCTCCCATGTTATCTCTCTCTCTCTTTCTCCTTAATCCTTGTTCATGAGCTCGTGTGCTTCACCATCAGAGAAGACGTGAAGCAGTCGTGTTGCCGGTGATCGTGTATAGCCATTAGCCGTGGAGAAGAGATAAATATAACCGGAGCCATCGTATTGCAGCACCGTCCCCACCACAACCGTGACCCACTGGTGAGCCAGTCATGTCACCGGAGGCTTGCTTACCACCAGATATGAAGCGTTGTCTATGGAGGAGCCGACCAAGCAGGAGCGTTTCCGCGACCGTCTCCCTTCACCACCGTCGCGAGTCACCATCATTAGAGGAGCATGTGTCATTGGAAGCGGCATGGTATGGTGTTGCATCGTTGGTGTTGACGTTATGTACTTGATTTGTGAGATGGAGCACGTGATGGAGGCAAGAAGATAAGTGAGTTTGGAGCCATCGTCATTCCCATAGTCCATGTCGTATTGTGTAAGTGTTCATCCTTCTTGTTTCTTGCTAAGCAAGTTATCTTTATCATAAACCTTATTCTTATCATGTCACACTGTTTCTTTTTATTCCTATTCGATCTGAGATGTCGTTGATGAAAACTTGTAACCTAAGGCAAAACCCTAGCTTTCTTGCTGATCAAGTCAGCTCATATATTTTCGATCTGATTTTGGTTCTCCGATATGGCTAAGGTGAGGGCTACTTCGTTTAATCCCGTGCTAGTTTAGTACTACTATTATAGAAAACTTAGTTTCAAAACATGTTTCGTCTCTGTGAATCGAGTCTGCATGAGAGTCTTGTTTGTTATTATTTTATGCTTGTTAAACCGGATATAGGATGTTAGAGGATTCAACGATTGAGTGGATTGTGAGATGTTTAAACTGCTATATACAAATATATAATATAAGTCTATTGTTATGAGATTGCGGGGCACAAAAGTATTTGTGCTAACGGCACATTGTGGAGATTGCGGGACACAAAGACGTTTGTGTTAACGGTGCATTGTATGGAGATTGCGGGGCATATAGACGTCTATGCTAGCGGCGAATTGTGTGGAGATTGCGGGGTACAAAGACGTTTGTACTAGCAGCGCATATGAGATTGCGGGGTACGAGGATGGACTCTTGTACTAACGGCGCATAGAGCTATATATATATATATATATATATATATATATATACTTATGAGGAGAATAAAGGGTGCAGAGATTAGCTATATACTATCAGACGCATTGATTGTTATGTGTGGTATAATAGGCACCTTGTTTGCTTCATACTAGAGCTAGGCCTACATAGTCATAGTGCTATGTACTAAGTCAGTGGTTTGCGGTTTAGCATCTCATACCTCACTGAGTGACTCCCCTGTTGCTCACCCCCTCTTTGTTCCCCTTTCAGGTGATACTGACGATCAAGAGTGATCATTTCGAATCGTTGTTTTTGGGCGTTTTCATTCTTTTCTATTTCAGATTTTTGGATTTATGCTTATCATTATTTTTGGATATTATTTTATTTATTAGATTTATGGTGTTACGATGATATTAGCAAAGTTATAAAGTGAAGATTTCAGAAGATTATTATTTAATATATTATTTCGAAAATGCGGGTTTCACACCAACTTCTGTTCAAAAATCGACACCTATCAGTCAAAGACACTGTCACAAAAGGAATCCAATCAGCAAAAGAATGGACCATGACAAAATTGAATTCAATGACAAAGGAACATATACCTGGCAATAGAAGGATTGAACTCGAGTTGACAAAATCCTAGGTCAGAGAACTCGAGTTGCATGCAATGTTTTACAGACGCAGCTTGGACTATAGCTACTATGCAGGCGGGTTTAGCATGGATTTTCATAGATCCGTCAACTGCCACTGATCGCCAAGGATCCCAACTCCATCTCCATGTAAGCTCGCCGTTAATGGCATAAGCTTTGGCCGTTCAATCACTCCAAGAGGTAGTACTCCTTGATATAACAAGCATCAAGCTCTAGTCCGACAACCAAACTCTCATTAAAGTCATCAACAACAAACTTTTCGACAAAGAGATCTATGGTGTGATTCAAGACATCACCAAACTCTCTACACTGTTTGTTCATATATCGTTCGTCTTAGTTTGTAGGGCTGAGAATGCAAAAGCAGACTTTTTGGCTAAAGGTATTCTGAGAACCCACCTAGTAAAATGGATCATGGGCAAAGGCTGGAATCTCTTCCTATCTAAATCAATTGCAAGTCGTCAAAAAGTCTTCATCTTTCATGTCACTATATGTATATGTCATGGTTTATAAACTCTTCTGCTAACCTTGTTACTCGATCAGTTTAAGCCATATTAACGGTTTTCAAATCTTGTTGTTTCATTTCTAAAGTCTTAGAAACTATATAAACCGCTCAGTTTTTGTTTGTTGTTAAAACATTGAAAAGATTTAGAATTGGTAATATCAAAACCTCATTCAGTTTTATATTCAATAAATAAAGAACTGGATCTAACAATTTTTAACTAAGGTTACTAACAGCTTTCTTGACATGTTTGCTAGCATGAATCTTAGCATAAATCTCCTTCGTTCTATATGCCAACAAAATGTCTAAACCAACTCCAATAACAGAAGCTACAGCCATGACCAAGAAGATGAGACGGTAACAGTGAGCTCCTACGCAAGTGTTGCCTCCACCAGGAGTTGGTGTAGCCTCTGCATCGTAGAGAAATCCGGCGAGGAGGCCAGAGAAGAGGAACGAGCCGAGGGGCAAGTTAAGTACTAAGATGTTGTAAATTAGACCATAGTATTTGAGACCAAAGAGTTCTGATGCTGTGGGCACGGTTATGGCTAGACGGACACCATAACAAACTCCGACCACCATTGATCCGATGTAGAGTGAATTAGGCACTGCTAAAGCCATTAGTAGATATCCTACGGCCATGAGGATTTGAGATGCTGCGTTCCATAGTGGTCTTGGAGTTCCAGCTTTCCTATAGAAATTATGAGAAAATTTTACATTTTTTATTATTAGTAAAGTAATTAAATTAACATGCTTTTTCCTATTTGGACAATAAATCAACATGCTTATTGATAATGATGTATTACGTTTACACTAAGGAAACCTTCGAGTCTGGTTAAAATTCAATATTATATTGAAGTTTGTAAAGAATCTAGAGAGGGATATTCACGTGATGCGGAACTGAAGAATGTGGTCGAAGTAATGGAAAAGAACAAGAACTAGTTTGGACATGTCTATGCACAATGCAAAATTTCAAAATGAAACAAACAGAGCAATCTGAAAAATCACTTTTCTTTATATGAAAAGTCATTAGGAAAAAAGAAAATGCAGACAAACACCAACACGCATTGAATGTTGTGTGTCCATTGATGTGGATGCAAAATGATTTACGTCACGTAATATAACGAGAGTGAAGCATAGGATCCCGGAGCTGTAGACCTAATCTTTTATGTGACTGTAAATTTTAATTAAAGTTTGAAAATTTTAATGTTATTCATAAATCTTCCAAAATCAAAATGTTAGCATCATGAGCATGTTTTGTTTTTACAATAAAAAAGAAGAAGAACATATGTAATTTTAAGGACTTTTGCATAGAGCATGATTAAAATAGTTAGATACTTTAGAAAAAAACATGCATGTGAAAAGATTCTACAACATTTGCCAATTAATCATTTTATGCCAGTTTTGAACCAAACATACCATCAAATAGATTGAACAGTACGTCTGCGGATACAATTGTATTGAAGACAAAGTGTGGGCAGGTGCTAATTGGAAGTGGGTCTAGAACCTAACCAATTACCTAGAATTTAAATTCGATATTTATGTTTGTGTATTAAAAATATAGAAAGAATTATATAAGAAAAAAAAAACCTTAAAAGGTAATCCTGTAATGGTAAAATTTTGGAAGTAGGTGGAAACTTACTTGAGAAAGTGTTCGGAGAGAGTACCGGAGAGAATGCGACCGAAGAATCCCCAAATACTAGTCATGGAGACGAATATGGAAACATCTGTGTAACCAAGGGCAAGCCCGATCTGGCCCATATTGTTCATCACTGCTAAACCAGTTCCTACACCACACAGGAACGAAACAAATAGCACCCAAAAGTCAACGGTCAACATCGCTTCCATTATCGTATGGTCTTCTCCCAACACCGGCCTCTTCCTCTCCCCCACGAGATTCTCTGCTCCTTCAGCTGCAGCGATTACTTCCTTCTCCTCCACGATCTCGGAGCTGAGCAAGGGTTCTTGAATCTGTCCTTCAACGTCTTGTTCACCACGATTCAAGCTCCTGATGAATGCATGGAAAGGTATGGCGATTGGGGAAAACAAGAGGAAGAGAAGTATGGAGGCGAAAGCTACTGAAAACGCTCCTGTTTTGATTCCGATGATGTCGTAAGATTGAAGGTACACAGCGACCACGACGGCTACGATGTTGAACACGGCGAAGTATTGTGTCTCTTCGTTGTCCTCGTCGGTTGAAGAAGCTGGAGGGATCTCTCGGAGGAAGAAAACCGCAGTGAGACAGACAGCGAAAGGCACGACAGCGAGTAAAACAAGAAACGACGCCGGGTCGTTTGAGAACAGAGCAGTACAGAGATCGGTGAAAATAGCGGTGCTTAGGCCCACGTATCCTTTCAAGATCCCGGAGACAGGACCACGGTTTCGCCGGAAATTACGTATGCAAGTTACTAGAACCGCCGTGTTCATCCACGTCGTGCTGTTTCCTCCCATACAGAGGAACACACACATCTGAAATCCAAACCTTAAATCTTGTCATAACTTGCATGTGTGAGTTTTAGAGAGACATAAAAAAAAGAAAGATAAACTTTACCTGCCAGTAAGGGAGCGGGGTGATGGTGCGGCTAACCACGAGCCATTGTACGCCATAACCAAGAAGACCTTCGAAACAGCCGATAAGGAGGATGACTGGAGTTGAAAGACGGTCGGAGGCGAGGCCAGCAAGGATTCCGAAAGCTTTTCCGACGTCTTTAGCAACGGAGAGGTTGTTCAGTTGGAGCTGGTTGAGGTTCATGAGGGACTTGAGAGCACCCGAGTAGTTGGAGAAGGTGTAGTTGTTGCCGGAGATGGATTGAACCCAAACCGCCGTCACAAATCCAAGCCATTTTAATGCAGAAGAGTAAGAAGAGGAAGATCTCAGAAAACCCATTGTAGAGGAAGAAGAAGAAGACGAAAGGAGTGTGTGGATCGTGAAGGATAAAAGTTAGGGAGGCTTTATTATAAAAGAAAAACGGAACGGTTCGTTTGTGCGTATTTTAATTTAATGAAGTTGTTGTTTTCACATTTTGTCAACAAATAAAGAAAATTGTTTTAAAAAAAAAGAAAATTTACAAGTGGTATGAGAACAGAGAAGGTACGACAACGTCATGTAGTACGGTTAAAGATGGTGTGCGAGCCGTGTGATATATCACGGCATTGACTATTTGGAAGACGGTGTGCTTATTTTTCTCGGTCGTTTAAAACATATAAAAAATTGTTTCTAATAATAGTAGGTGGCCAACTAGGCTAAATTGCTTTCCAATGATGCCTCCCATGGATGTTTATTCCTTCTAAACCTCTGTAAATAGTAAATATAACGACATCTAAGGGGTTTACTCGTTAAGGATTGGAAAATCTTTTTTTTTTCCTTTTCGAAAAGGGGCTTACTAAGGATTAGAAGGATTGGAAAATCTTCACTGCATATATATTTAAAAATTAATAATTAAGGTTTACTTTCGTATTTGAACTTCCATATTACTAACAGCATTTAAAAAAAACCTTTTTTTTAGAGATGTAAGTCATCTCACCGGTGCATCTGGATGTAATTATGTAAGCACTGGTGTAAGAAGCATTCTTGTTTTGTTTAATTTTCTATTGTATTGTGTATCCTCATAAAAAAAATTCTAATCCAAGTCGGTCCGCTTGATATTTTGTAGCTACACGCTAATTTATTCCAAACACAAAAGATTAGGGTTGGGAAAAATATCCAGACCCGAAGAACCGACCCGAAATCGACCCAAAATTGACCCAAAAATCAGGGTCCCAAATTCGATTGGACCCGGGGTAAATAACCGAACGATGTCTTCAATTGATATATCCGAAAAACCGGTACCGAACCAGATTCAAACCGAGAACCAAATGAGTATCTGAAGATATTCGAAATGTAAATATGTATATTAAAATATTAGTTATATTATACTTATAATTATTTAAACAATCAAAATTAATATTATAAATTAAATATATTAGTTATTTTTCAATACTTTTGTGTATTGTCAGATCAAATAAAATCGTTTGGATGAAATTAGTCAAACAAAATCATGTTAAATGAGTATTTTTGGTTAGTTTTTGTACTTTTTAGTAGTTTGGATACAAAATACTGAATCAAATCGGGTAATATGGTTACTTTGGATACAAATACCCGAATCCGTTTCAGATACATTGGTTATTCAGTTATTTTTAGGTTTCTAATGATAATAATCGAACCCATCCGAACCTGAGAAGACTCGACTCGAAGTCGACCTGGAATTTTTTAATACCCGAATGAGGCCTAATTTCAAAACCCGAAAAACCCGAAAGAACCGATCCGTACTCGAACGTATACCCGAATACCCAACCCTACGAAAGATGGTGAAAAGCAAGAACCCATTTGGTGAAAATGTATAGTTTTAGAAAGAATTTAAACTAAAATTTTTATTTACAAATAAAAGTATTATTTATTTCTTATATAATAGCAAACGTAAAACATCCATATAAAACTAATTTACGGTTATAAGTTATACAAAAATAACAAAATATGTGAATTATATATTTCTTATATGTTACTTAACTATTGGTTTAAATTACATTATATATCGTTAAATATGTAGGAAAACTTCAACTATTTTTTTATTAATATATACAATTACTAATAATTGTATAAGAAACCGTTTGTCCTTTTATTTATTCTATATATTCTATCTAACTATAAAATAAAACATAAGTTTTGAAATTTAAAATTCAAGTTAAAAAATCATCCAGGTTACTACCTAGTATATAACTAAAAGTAAAGAAACACTTCTAATACCACTAAAACGTTTTTACAAAAAAATAGCTCACATGAAAAAATGGAAAAAAAAAACATAATTCATAAAGAGTAAAAATACATTTATAGGGTTTAGAATTGGGGAAGAAAGTTTTACGGTTTGGAGATTATGATTTAGGGTACAAAATTTAGGATTTATGATATAGAATTTAAAATAATAATTTTTAAAATATTTATTTATATCAAAAATATTATTCCTTAAGGATATCTTAGAAGTTTTTTAATAAAACTTGTTTTGATCATGTTGTTTTGTGTGTGCTACTTTAGTCATACTATTTTGTATCTTTTAATGAAATTTACCCCTAATAATATATCAGTTATAATTATAATATATCTTTTATGTGTTTCGTATACATTTATTAAGTATTATCACTACTATAATAAAAGGGGAATACTATCAATAGATAGACTGTCCACATAGGCAAGAAAAATCAACCAATGAGAAACTCTATTTTTGCCATGTCACACTTGATCTTAAGCCACTCTAAATAAACACTCCAGCCCATTTAAAATCAATTACAAAATTGTATTTAGCAAGTAACGTGAATTGGACCCATTTTCCGTCTGAAACCTAATACTTACTTGTTCGGAAACTCACTAGGCGCTACGCGTGCGGTGCACTCAGGCCTAGCGATTTATTGAAAAAGCGGGAAAAAATCGGGGAATACGCGGGGAGGAATTTTCTTTTATATGTATAATACCTATATTATACGTATACTACAAGATTATACATTTTATGTAACAAATTTTATGTCCAGTTTTAATTTATTGAGGTTGTGAATTCATGTGTTTACAAATTATATTTACACTATGAACCAAGTTATATTTACACTATGAACCAAGTTATATTTACACTAATACACAATATACCTAGATCTCCTCCATTCATGGTGAATGACACAAAACGTTCAACACTTCTCTCTCAGCTGATTATTTTATTTGCTATACGTTCCCCAAAGTTTACAATGTTAAACTTCTTCTTCAATTTGGAAACTGTAATATAAAGATTACATACAAAACAAACGAGATAGGCAAAATTCATATTCTTAAGACAAACTGTATTTTTTCCAATGCAATAGTGCTAGATTTTCAGAACAAAAACTAGCATTCAACTTCTCATACCTTGTTATAACCACCAAATAATCTTCTTCCTCAAAATCATCTTAGGAACCTTAACAACCAAGCTCAGGCTTTGTCGACTCCGGAAGCCTAAAACGCCAAACTCAATCTCTAGCTCATCCAACGACAAACCCAAAGACAACCATTTGTCCTCACAATGATATTGGTAATGCCCAGATGGATCTCCACCATATGAGCCCTCATCTCTCTACCGTCGCAAGTACCATCTATCTCTGCCACGAATAAAAAAAATCAGATTTTGCTTCCACCGCCTTATTCATTACGCGGACGTTGTTGGAATGAGAAACTTATTAGAAATGGAGAAAGTGTTTAAGTGTTTGAAGAGAAGAGATTTTATGAAGAGGAAACTTTTTTTATTTCTTGGATGATTCTTGAAAACTTGGATGATGCAAAATGAGAAGAGAGTGGAGGTATTTATAGCCTCCAAAATACAAAATATCTTACATATTTTATTCTTAAATCTAGATAATTCTACTAAAATATCTTGATATTTTTATTCTAATTATCTAGATAATTCTATGAAAATATCTAGATTTTTATCTTAAGGAGGTGGAAGATTTTTCTAGATAAATTCTAGAACTTGGGTCAAATTTGGGCTAACATGATTATTAGATTATTAGCCCAATGATTAACCCAAATCAAGTTTATGTTTCAACACCCTCCCTTAAACTTGATTTGGTTACTCCGAGTAAGCTCCTCATCTTGATAAAGTCTTCACGCTTGAGTGGTTTGGTGAAGATATCAGCTACTTGATCATTTGTCTTCACATACTCCAATTGCACATCCATCTTGGCAACACATTCTCGAATGTAGTGATAACGAGTATCAATGTGCTTACTCCGATCATGGAAGACTGGATTCTTCGCCAATGCTATTGCCGACTTGTTATCAACAAAGATCTTCGTTGGCTCCTCTTGTGGTAGGCTCAACTCCTTTAGCAAGTTTCGTAACCAAATAGCATGGCAAACACATGAAGTAGCCGCTACGTACTCCGCTTCACAAGTAGAGAGGGTAACAATTGGTTGCTTCTTTGACATCCATGTGAAAGCGGTTTCTCCAATGAAAAATACGAAGCCACTTGTGCTTTTCCGGTCATCAACGTCTCCACCCCAGTCACTATCGCTATATCCAAAAAGCTTGTGATCGTCAGAGATAGAGTAATACAAGCCAAAGTTGATTGTACCTTTGATATAGCGTAAGATCCTCTTAGCTGCCTTGAAATGAGTTGTTGTTGGATGCTCCATATATCGACTCACAACTCCAACTGCGTGTAGGATGTCGGGCCTTGTGCAAGTTAGATAACGTAGACTTCCAACTAAGCTCTTAAAGAGTGTTGGATCAACACTCTCTCCTTCTTCTTCCTTTGATAACTTGACTCCACATTCCATTGGTGTGCAAACTGGATTTGAGTCTTCCATCTTGAACTTCTTAAGCACTTCTTTAGCATATCCTTCTTGAGTGATGAAGATTCCATTTTCTTCTTGCTTTATTTCAATGCCAAGGTAGTATGACATTAATCCAATATCAGTCATCTCGAACTCCTTTGTCATCTCCATATTGAAATCTTCAAACATAATCGGATTGGTGCCAGTGAATATCAAGTCATCCACATACAAGCATGCAATCAATATATCGTTGTTTTGGGTTTTGATATAAAGTGCATGCTCATATGGACACTTGATGAAGTCTTTCTCCTTGAAGTACTTATCAATCCAAGTGTTCCATGCTCTTGGTGCTTGCTTTAATCCATAAAGTGCCTTGTTCAGCCTCAAGACTTTGTCTTCTTCACCTTTGACTATGTAGCCTTGTGGTTGCTCAATGTAGACTTCTTCCTCAAGATCTCCATTTAAGAAGGCAGATTTGACATCCATTTGATGTATCTTCCATCTCATTTGGGCTGCCAATGAAATGATTAGCCTAACTGTTTCTAAACGAGCAACTGGAGCAAATACCTCATCATAGTCGATTTCGGCTCTTTGACTATACCCTTTTGCCACCAGTCTCGCCTTGTATCTTTCAACTTCTCCTTTAGAGTTCTTCTTTGCCTTGTACACCCACTTCACACCTATTGCCTTATGCCCATTAGGAAGTGAAGCCAATTCCCATGTATCATTCTTTTGGATTGACTTGATTTCTTCATCCATTGCACTTTTCCATGACTTCTTTTCTTGAGCTTCTTCAAAGTTCATAGGCTCGCAATCCGCAAAAAGGCAAAATAAAGTGAGATTGTCTTGATTTTCGGTTACCTCATAAATGTCTTGTAGACTTCTAAAACGTGGAGTCCTTTCACTTGAGCTTTCATCTCCTTGAGAACTTGGTATTGGTGAAGTTGGTGGTGTAGCTGGGTCTTCTCTTGTTTGCTCCAAGTTCTCTTCTTCAAAAGATGGAAAGAAGTTGTAGTCTTCATCATTTGATCTCCAATCCCATTCTCCTTCTTCATCAAAGATGACATTCCGACTTATAATTGTCTTCTTTGTTTCAGGATTGTAGAGTTTGTAGCCTTTGGAGTTAGCATCATACCCAATGAAAATGTACTTCTCACTTTTGTCATCTAGTTTGCTCCGCTTCTCGTCTGGAACATGAGCGTGAGCAAGGCTTCCAAAGACTCTTAGGTGTGAGACACCGGGCTTCCTTCCACTCCAAGCTTCTTGTGGTGTCTTTCCAGAAACGCTCTTCGTTGGAGATCGGTTTGATATGTACACCGCACACGCGACTGCTTCTGCCCATAACTCCTTTGGTAGATTCTTACTCTTGAGCATGCTTCTTGCCATCTCAAGAATAGTCCTATTCTTTCTTTCCGCTACTCCATTTTGTTGAGGTGTTCTTGGCACCGTCAATTGTCTTCGAATACCATTATCTTCACAATACTTCAGAAATTCCTTGGACATAAATTCTCCTCCCCGATCGGATCTCGTGGTCTTAATCACAAGACCACTTTCCTTCTCAACTTGGGTTTTAAACTTTTTGAAATTTTCAAACACTTCTGATTTTTCTTTCAAAAAGTAAACCCATGTTTTTCTTGAAAAATCATCAATAAAGAGAAGGAAGTAGTTACTCTTACCAAGTGAGCTTGGTTTGATTGGGCCACATACATCTGTATGTATGAGCTCTAATGGCTTTCTTGCTCTTGTCTCCGACTCCTTTGGAAAACTCATTTTGAATTGCTTTCCAAGTAAACACCCTTCACACACTTGATTTGGATGGTTGATGCAAGGTAATCCTCTCACCATTTGTTTCTTAGAAAGTAGCTCCAAGCCTCCAAAGTTTAGATGCCCAAACCGAAGATGCCAAAGCCATGACTCCTCCTTGTAGCACATCTTGAGACATCGTGCAATGTCATTTTGAATGTTTAGGACAAACATTTTATTGCTTGACATTGGTACTTTTGTGATGAAGTTATTTGCAATATCTCTTAAAGTAAGGTTATTATCCTTTAGTCGAATATCATAACCTTTCTCCAAGAGTTGTCCTAGGCTCAAGATGTTGGTCTTCATGCTTGGAATGTAATAAACATTGGAAATGAATTGATGATCTCCATTCTTCAAGCGGATGAGAATATCACCTTTGCCTTTCACCTCCATCTTCGATTCGTCTCCCAAAGTCACATTGGTTTTCACCGATTCATCAAGCTTCACAAACATGCTTTTGTTACCACACATGTGATTGCTAGCACCACTATCAAGGTACCATCTGCTAACTTCATTTGTCTCATCCTTCTTGTAAGCCATCAATAGCATATCTTCTTCCTTACTCCTTTCTTCAACATAGTTGGACTTCTCTTCAACTCTATTGTTGTTTGGAGTTTTGCATTCAGAAGCATAGTGTCCAAACTTTCCGCATCTATAGCATTTGACGTTTGATTTATCGTACCTTGATTTTGCATTTCCCCTTCCACGACCTCTTGATGAGCTCTCTCCTCTTTGGTTAAAGTTGTCTTCATATGGTCTCCAACCTCGTCCATTTACACCACGACCTCTTCCTCTGAAATGACTGCCACCACGTCTTGGATTATTTCGGCTACTTTCTTCTTTGTGATCAATTCTCATCTTGAGAACTTGCTCAACAATATCCTCTTTCTTCTTCCTCTTTTCTTCATAAGCTTGTAGTGATCCAAGAAGTTGCTCCATCGTCATTGTCTCCAAGTCTTTTGTTTCTTCAATTACTGTAACAATGTGCTCAAATTTTGAATCGAGCGATCTAAGAACTTTCTCCATGATTCTCACCTCATCTAACTTCTCACCATTTCTTTTTAGGTTATTAGTAACCGTCAAGACTCTTGAGAAGTAATCTGAGATGAGTTCTCCTTCCTTCATTTGTAATGACTCAAATTCTCCTCGTAAAGTTTGTAGACGTACCTTCTTAACTTGTTCCGCTCCCTTGTAAGAGGTTTGAAGCTTCTCCCATGCTTCTTTAGATGTCTTTACTCCAGCAACCTTCTCAAATGTATCTTCATCTAAACCTTGATAGATTAGACAGAGAGCCTTCTTGTCTCTCTTTCTTGAATCTCTCAAGCCATCTCTTTGAGCTTGAGATAAACCACCATCATTCTCTGGTTCAATGAAGCCTTTCTCAACTATCTCCCATACATCATGTGCTCCTAAGATAGCAATCATCCTTAAACTCCAATTGTCATAGTTGCTCTTTGTGAGCATTGGAACTTGGAAGAGAACACCACTACTTGCCATCTTCAAAATGATCTTGTAGCTCTGATACCACTTTGTTGGAATGAGAAACTTATTAGAAATGGAGAAAGTGTTTAAGTGTTTGAAGAGAAGAGATTTTATGAAGAGGAAACTTTTTTTATTTCTTGGATGATTCTTGAAAACTTGGATGATGCAAAATGAGAAAAGAGTGGAGGTATTTATAGCCTCCAAAATACAAAATATCTTACATATTTTATTCTTAAATCTAGATAATTCTACTAAAATATCTTGATATTTTTATTCTAATTATCTAGATAATTCTATGAAAATATCTAGATTTTTATCTTAAAGAGGTGGAAGATTTTTCTAGATAAATTCTAGAACTTGGGTCAAATTTGGGCTAACATGATTATTAGATTATTAGCCCAATGATTAACCCAAATCAAGTTTATGTTTCAACAGACGTAACGTCCATTACGCGGACGAGTTTTCAGATTATATGCAGTCCACGCCCATAACTCGGCTTCCCGCATAACTCAACCGAATTGGTCTAACTCGCCGCGTCCAGCACCCGAGTTACGTTTAACCGGCCGCTTAATCGGTAACTCGGCGGATTTTTTGAACAGGGCATGTAAGCCATGGTCTTCTTCAATCTCATGGTTTCAACACCTTTGTCACTACAGTTTCCCATTCTCAGCGTGAACGTATACGTGGAACATTTAAACCTCATAAAGCTCAAATATTTATTACAAATATCCTAACATCATGAGTCGGTTTTAATTCCACCACCTCTACACCTTATATATCTACCTCTCATCACTTTCGTTCTTATCCCCTTCAACATACATTAAAATTTAAGAGCAATAATCATCTAGCCAGGCCCACATAGCTTTCTTCTTCAGTGACATTGTTTCTGGTTTGGGGGCAGTCTGAGTTTCGGTTTAGATCAATTCATTTTGGTAAGCTAGAAACACAACAAATGTGGCTTCCTAATTGGTCTAGATCTCCTTCTTATTGATGAACATGTATGAACTCATATTTCTACAACCAGAGTTTTGCTCTTTAAAATTCAATATCGCTGACTAAAACTAATCAACGACAGGGTTGCGTCATCCAAGGGTTCATCTCCTGAAACCGTATAGCCCAATAAGATTTACATCTCAGTTTGCCTTTTCTTATTTTACGTCGTCTCATATCAAATTGAACCATTTGATTCCTTCATATCATATGAACCTTTCGATGGGAACGTAAAACCAATTTGCTGCAGCGTTTTTGATGTCTTTATCAGATGTACGAATCATCATCACTTTTCTTTATATTTTTAATCCAATGATTCTCTGTGTTATAGAAGTTCATTTAGTCTCCCTGACAACCAGACATATGATTTTAGAAAAGCAAACACAACAACGGATCTGATGGATGGCACAAAGCGGAGTACAACTTAGCACTAGAAAGATTTACTGTGTTCTATTTTCCCGTTACTGTGATCGGATATTTCATTATGGTTTGAATTCCCCATCACTTTTCACGGTATGCTTAAATGAGTTTGAGCTATGGGACTTTGTACTTTTTCTAATTATTATGGACATTGTACTTTTTCAGAGTTATCCGTCTTTGATTTGGGGAGTGATGCTCATGTAACAACCAACTTGAAAGAATATCCTCCATCTAAGCCTCACATTGGATTTACAGTTGAAGGTATAAGAATCCTTTAGTTTCTTTATGCACTTACATAATGATTAGTCTTTGAGACGACATTTGTTGATTTTTATTGCCCCTTCCTGTTATGACTCTTACATTCTCCATCGGGTTTAGGTCAAATAAACTCTAAGAGTCCGCCTAATTCTCCACAGCCATCAGGCAGGTAAGTGGCGCATTCACGACTTTGTTTGTGTTTGATAATGAATTAGCTTCCAAAAAAGTCAATGATGGGCTTGCCTTGAAAAATTTCCATGGGAGGGATAAGGTTAAGATGGAATTCCATGCAACACTCTTACTCACAGTCCCGTATTTATGAATATAAGGATATGTCAAGAGATTTTTATGTTCTCCACAAACTAAGCTTGACTCTGCTCTTCTGATAGGAACATGAGAAGCTTCTATTAAGCAACTGCAGGCATATTAAGGGGAGAAAGACAATTGAAAGGTAATCTATTTATGACTGCTTTTAGATCAATACAAATTTTGTAATTCAAAAAGAAAGAACAGCGAGTATACAAATCAACAAAAGAAGTTTGGGGGACGAACTTATTATTCTCCAGTGTTATCTTACACTCGAAACCAACGAACTGTGGACATATAAACATAACATATAAACATATACTAACTTCAGATTAGCATATGCAGTTATCACATCAAGGGAGAACAAATTAGGGAATGCACAAGAAAAAGCTCTATCAGTGCCAAAAACTGATGAACACACGACTATGTTTTTAACTCTATGTTTTCAAATCAAACAGAAGAGGTAACCGTTGTTAAGGTGAGAGAATTGCTTGAAGCATGGGAGTGTTCTGCACGTTAAAATCATGTATCATTGTCATGCTTTGTCTTTATTTAGTGATTATTTATCTGCCAACATAAAGGAAAACTTGAAATGAAATATATAAAACTAGCTTATTGTTGGTTATAGAAATTGTCTAAAGATGGTGGCAATGTAGAGCTAATAGGCTATTCGTATATTGGACACAAATTTTGCAATCAAGCAACAAGGGGAAGATAAAGAAAACCGTCATTCAAATGAAAAGTATATAAATATCATACAATGAAATGAAAATACCATAGATCAAATACGAAAATGAAAAGTCAGCCCGATTACAAATGATGATACAAAAAGGAGATAAATAAAGGATTTAGTGTTTTTTTTAATCAAAAAAGGATTTAGTTTATGGTGTAAAAGGAGAGTGGTCGAAAAGAGTCTCAAAGAGGGACCACATGGTTAAACTCATTAGAATCAATTTAGGTAAGCCTTTCAATACCACATAATTTAAACCGTCTGAAATTATGGTTTTCTGTAAGGTTATTTGTTTTATCACTAAGCGGTGAGTTTAATCTTAGATCCACATCTGCATGGATGAGACGTCATAATCTTTGTAAGATGGCCGTCTAATACATCTTAGCTTTGTTTCACATTAAAGTTGGTATAAAAAAGCAGCCAGATAATTTATAGAATTGGCTGGATTTAACATTGTGAAAATACAATAAAAGAAATTTATACAAATTAATATAAAAGTATGGACATAAAATACAATAAAAATATATTAAAGTTAAAACGTGAAATAAATAAAAAAGAGAAAAGAAAAATAGTAGTAGGAATAAATAAAATTATAACAAAACAATACTTTCTAATACTATTATTCAAAATAATAACAAATAAATAAGATAGAGTAACAAAATATGTTATGCAATAGATTTACAGATGTTTAGCAATCAATTAGTAACTATATTATCAAACTGTTTAAAATATTTCAAATGTTATAGACTTTCATGTAAAATTGTAAAAGTAAACAAACGTTATTGATCTTACCATAAAATACTATGAATACATTTTGTAAATTATTTTTATCTATAGAAATTTATGTATACATCCATATTACCGCCGCTGCTACACATTGTAAGTTATTTTGATTAATTATAAAACTATATCAAATGCTTAAATTTATATATACTCATATTAAAAAAATAGTAATCAAATACTTAAGATTATATATACTCATCTATTGTATCTATTATCTAAAAAAATATTAAACATTAGTTATAACATCAAACATATATTATGATAGTCGAAAATGAAATATTATACTATCATATACACATTTTTTGTCATCATCATATACACATTTAAAATAACTAAATAAGTCTTTCATATATACACGTGTAAGCAAAACTATATAACAAATAGATGACCCAACTAAATTAAATATCATGCACATAGATTAATCTTTATGTCATTCAAATAAATATATACCCAATAGTGTAATTAAAAATTTCAAAATAATTCACTAGAAGTTTATATACATCAAACAATTTATTTAATTTAAAACAGAATTTTTTATAAATAAATAAATAAATAAAATTATAAATACAAAAGATTGGCAAAATGGTAATCAGTTTGAAAATGAAATTTCTTAAACACATTCATTATACTTGATAAATTTAAAACTATCAGAAGTTTACACAAAAAATATTTCATTTCACGTAATTTTAACACAAAATTTATTATACCAGCCAACATTTTCCAAATAAAATATCAACACTACAAACCGCAAGTAGCGCATACAATAATCTACATATTAAATATAGTGATTGAGCAACACTAACAAAAGGTAATGACTGAAATTTTGATAAATTTGGAGTTGTGATCCAATTAGAAAAAGGAAAGAAAAATGTATAAATGATGACTGTGTTGATTTTTTTTATTGAAACTATGGACCGTACATAAGTTTAGATTAATAGTTATTAATAACATATTTTCATGAGAATCCAAATATGTTAGATAAAAAATATTTATTTTATAGTTAATTTGTTATTGGTCTCCATCTTCATCATCCTATGTATTTTTTATAATCAAAAGATAACAATTCTTAATTTAAGTTCCAAGCATTTTAAATTCAATGTACAATATAAGTTTTAATAAATTAACCATAATTTATGTATTTTATATATTAAATGTGACTATATTTGTCTGAACCCGGGCGTAGCCCGGGAAAATTCCTAGTTAGTGTAATCATTTTTATTCAATTAATAGAAATAGTTTCAATAGAAAATAAAATTTATATTATAATGGGAGAGTTTACTCTCTACAATTCCGCCACGTCAGCGGTAAGTGGGTCCTACGCAATTATATTTTTTTAAAAATAATGTATTGTATGCTATGAGATTCGAACCCTCTACCTCAAGGTTTATTTGATTGAAACAACTAACTTAACTACATCAGATTTTTTAAACTAGAAACCAAATTTTATATAATAATATTACAGTTTGATCTTTTCTAAGGGTGTCCATGATACCATGCGAGTGAATCCATATTATAATGGGAGAGTTTACTCTCTCCCCTTCCGCCACGTCAGCGGTAAATAGGTCCCACGCAATTTAAAAAAAAATAATGTATTGCATGCTATGAGATTCGAACCCTCTACCTCAAGGTTTATTTGATTGACATAACTAACTGAACTACATGAGATTTTGTAAACTAGAAACCAAATTTTATATAATAATATTATAATTTGGTCTTTTCTAAGGGTGTCCACAGTACCATGCGAGTGAATCCAAAACACGAGGAAGGTCGGGTGGTGATTGTAGGGTCAGTAAACAATGATTCAGAGACTTTGGAAAAATTAACGAACCGATCGTCAGATGGGATGGGATCCAAGGGCCGAGAGCGCGGACATGGGCATCCTATTAATCGTGGACGTTCGGGATGTTACATTATTATTCCATGTCAACAAGCAAATTAAAGATTTCATCTCTACATATAAATTAGAGTTTTTCATAAAGTAGTACAGAAAGTTTTAGGGATTAAATTTCTTGATCTTCAAACTATCTTATGTACATAACTTAATGTCGTAATCTTCCTAATTTTTATTCGGCTTTCTAATAAAAATTACACTTCACTTGAAGACATAACAAAACGGAAGTGAACTCAATGGAATTGATGACTCTAATATTGCAATACACAAAAAAACATAAAGATTTAGACAAAATACGAACAATAAAATCTCATACACATTTAAAGCATAAGAAAACGGATCCGGCTCCGCGCTTGTGCGGGGGCTATATTTCTAGTAATAATAATGAAAAAGAAGAAGAAGAATACCAAAGAAGAATGTTGTTATTATTATGTTTGTGTATAAACCTGAACGAAGTACAACTCTTTATATAAGTAAAATAATAGATAAGTTTGACTGCAAAATTTAAACTAGATTCTCACCCGGGATAATTCTCATTTATCTTTTCAAAATTATTTTGTATAAATAAATAAGTTACTTTGGTTTATTTGATTTTTTTATTATTTCTATGCTGTTTAACTATAGTTGGTTAATAAATGTAGTTTATACGTATTTTTTGCTTATAATGTTCTATATTTAATTTTAATGTATATTATCATATTATAAATGAAGTTATATTGTCTGTTACAACTAGTTAAATGAAGATAATAAATTATTTTCTTTTAATTATAGTTTATTATCTTTTTGAATTATCTTGTATTATCTTCTGAGTCCAATAGTTCAAGTTTTTGTTTTCATATAACAATTTATAAATTAAAAAAATATATTTAAATTTAGTTATCATTGTTTAGATTTTGAGTGTATTGAAAAATATCAATTAAATATATTTAAATTTAGTTATCATTGTTTAGATTTTGAGTGTATTGAAAAATATCAATTATATTATTCAGATTTTAGGTATATTCTTTTGTTAGTATGTCAAGTAGTTTGAAATTCCAAAAATCTACAATTATAGTTACCACATCTAAATACATTTTCTTTTGAAATTAATAATTTGAAACTAATTATGAAACTATAATGACTTTTGAACTATCATTAATAAATCAGTTGTACAGTAAACATTGTTATGAACCATTATATGGATCACTCATAACCAAGCCCATCCGAGGTTCACTTAGTGTTATATCGGCCATTAGGCCCATACGCCTTAGGGGGTTTACCATTATGTATCTTTTCCATTTTACTCATACCTATGTATTCCTATATAAACACATCTCTATGTTATGAATAAAACATCCCTTCACAACACGTTATCAGCACGAGAGTCTCTAAGAAATCCCTAAGCTTTTTTGCAACCTTGTTCCCGGCGCCTCCCTTCTGCTTTCTCATCCTTTGGCGAGATCAAAACCATAGATAGAAAGCTCTAAACCTTTAGTTAACAACCGGAGATCCTAGTTCTAAGAAGAAGAACCCTAAGGAGTCCGTTCGTGAGGTTCAAAGGCGATCCAAGACAAACCAGCGACCCGTGAGGCGTGTAGCAGTTCCTTGGCGGCTTGTAGCTCGTGAGGAACAACTCCAAATCCCTCTCTAAGGTGGTCCAGTCAGATCCAAAAGGTGTTCTAAGGTAAAGAAAATCGAAAACTCTAAATACATGAATCGGATTGCATAAACGAACATAAACCCTAATTTTAACCTAAGTTGCAATCGGTTCATATATGAGTTTAAAACCTAGAACTTGATCAATCAATTGCTTATTAGAACAATTCATGATGATTATATGTTGTTTGATTCGTTTGATATCAGCCCATACTTGAATCCGGATCACCTAAGGGCCTTGAAACCCTAATTACAACTTGTTAAAACCGATTTGTTCTTAACATGATTGATATTTTTGTTCATGCATTGATACCAAACCTAATTATCGACCAAAGGGCCTTGAAAACCCTTGTCTTGATTTGCATAAACCATATTAGGTTGCTAGAAACTTGTTCCCCCATTGATCGTTGGAAACCCTAGCCGCGATCATGCATGAACCATCGACCATATTTTCCTTTTTCCGGTTAACTTGTTGCATAAGTGAGTTTGGTGTTTTCGAATGTTTCCAATTTTGCTTGATTGTGAGTTTAGGTTGCTAGAAATAAAAAGAAAACCTAATCTCGAATTTGGAAAGTTCCCTAAAGTATAAGACCTAAAATTTGGAAAATATGAGACTTTAAGAAATTTTTCTTTTTGGACTGATTCCTTATTGCTTGTTTGAGAATAGGTTGATAGACTGATTGTAAACCCTAATCTCGAAATTGGCAATTCCCTAAAGGATAAGACTTAAAATTTGGATGATATGAGAATTTAGGAAAATTTCCATTTTTCAAACTTTCCATTTTTGAAAGTTTCCATTTTTGAAATTTTCCATTTCCTAAAGTTTCCATATTCAATATTTCCATTTTTCAAAATTTCCATTTTTGAAATTTTCCATTTTTGAAAATTTCCATTTTTGAAAGTTTCCATTTTTGACTTTCATGAATGTTAGGGTGATAGATTGATTTTATACAAACCCATGAACTTGAATTTGGAAATTATAAAGGCTAAACCCTAAAAATATGGATTGATTGAAATTTTAGGAAAGTTTCCATTTTTGATCATTAGGCAATATTTCCATTTTTGATTCATATGCATGGTCATGGTCGAACCGACCACCCGACCTCTGTCTGGTCGATCCGACCTACCCGACCCTGACCTGGTCGATCTGGTCGACCCATCTGTCCCATATCGACCACAAACCATTTTTTTAAGGCCTTGAAAACCTTAACCCCGAATAGATAGTTGATCATCTACATTAACCGCATATGAATAATTGTATTGCTTGATTGATCATCCCATTTGCTTGCTTGATTGTTGATAAACAACATATGATTTTCAGATGTCGAACATAAGCAATCTAGACTATGCTGCCCTGTGTCTCTCAGGAGAAAATTACTTGCAGTGGGCGCTTGATACTAAAATCAACCTGAAGTCTAAGGGACTCGGTGATTGCATCCTTGATGATAATAAGGAGAATGAAAGAAACAAATACCGAGCAATCCAGGTCATCTGCCACCATCTCACTGAAGGTCTTAAGGACCAATATCTTACCATTGAGGACCCTCTGGCCCTATGGCACGCACTAAAGTCCCGATATGATCATCAAAGGACGGTGCTTCTGCCTAAGGCCACATACGAGTGGAGAAACCTCAGGATCCAAGACTTTAAGTCTGTGGACGATTACAACTCAACACTCTTTAAGATCGTCTCCAAATTGAGACTATGTGGTGAGACTGTATCCGAGAAGGACTTACTTGAAAAGACCTTCTCCACATTCCATTCGAGTAATGTGGTTTTACAGCAGCAATACCGAGAAAAAGGTTTCACCACCTATGCCGATTTGATCTCTTGCTTGTTGCTAGCCGAGACAAACAATGAGTTGCTTATGAGGAATAGTGAGTTAAGGCCTCCCGGTTCTGCTCCATTACCTGAAGCCAATAAGGCCAGTGGAGATAAGAAAGAAAGCAACCATGTCCAAAGCAACAAACCACATGGTAGAAACCGTGGTCGAAGAGGACATGGTCGCCGTGGGAAACCCTCGGGTAATCAGCAGTCTGGTCACCACTCCTCGGGTAACCGATGGAACAGGTCTGGTCGACCCATGAGCAATCGTGGTTTCGACCAACGACCCAGGAACGGTAATGGTCGAGAGCGAGGACGCGGTGGTATATCTAAACCACAATACTCGACCAGAACCGTCTGCCCTAGATGCGGCATGGATAACCACTGGGCCAAGAATTGCCGAACCCCTAAACACCTTTGTGACCTTTACGAACAAAGCCAAAAGGGGAAGCACCCGGAAGCCCATATGATCGAGGACGAACATGGTGATCTTAACCATGAAAAGGATGATCAAATGGATTTTGAAACATCAGATTGCTTGAAATAAAGTTCTAGACCTCGACATCATCTCATATTGTTTGTTTACTCTATTGTTTTATGACTTCATCATTGTTTTGGATTCTTGTTTTGATGATTGCTTTGGTGTTTTGATTTTTTTTATTCTATGCAAGCATATTTTATATCTCTGAGTCTAATTCATTTCTTGAATAGAATGGATACACTTGTGGTGGATAGTGGATCAAGCCACACGATACTTAGAGATAAGAGATATTTTATCAATCTCTTTAAACAAAATGCAAATATACACACTATTGCAGGCACGGCTAGCCTCATTGTAGGCCACGGCCAAGCAAATTTGGTGTTGCCTAAAGGCACCCTTCTAGAGATACCTAATGCCTTGTACTCACCCAGCTCTAAGAGATCCTTATTGAGCTTCAGAGATATAAGACTAAACGGTTTCCACATTGAAACCGTGGGTGAGGAAACAAAAGAATTCCTATACATTACTCAGATCACCCAAGGCATCAAGAAGATCCTAGAAATCATACCTGCAATCTCGACTGGTCTATATCTCTCTAAGACCAGCCTCGCAGAGGTTAATACCTGCGAGATGACCACTTTATGGCATGACAGGCTCGGCCACCCTGGTTCAAACATGATGCGAAAAATAATCATAAACTCCAAAGGGCACACATTGAAACGAGTTATCCCACATAATCTCACATGTGAAGCATGTTCACAAGGGAAACTCATAGTAAGGCCATCACCGACCAAGGTGAATAAGGAAATGATAAACTTTCTGGAAAGGATCTAAGGCGACATATGTGGACCAATACACCCACCTTGTGGGACTTTTAGATATTTTATGGTGCTTATTGATGCATCCACGAGATGGTCCCATGTCTGCCTACTATCCACTCGAAATATGGCATTTGCCAGGCTATTTGCCCAGATCAAAAGACTGAGAGCACACTTTCCAGACTTTCCTTTAAAGACTATACGTCTAGACAATGCGGGTGAATTTACATCCCAAGCTTTCAACGATTTTTGTATGTCCATGGGGGTTAGTGTGGAACATCCCGTGGCACATGTCCATACACAAAATGGACTAGTTGAATCGTTTATCAAAAGAATACAGTTGATAGCTCGACCATTACTCATGAGGTCTCGACTTCCTGTATCAGCTTGGGGCCATGCAGTCTTACATGCAGCTGAATTGATTCGCATCAGGCCATCTAGTGAACATAAATATTCACCATCTCAACTCATTACGGGTCACGAGCCAGATATATCCCATATTAAAACATTTGGTTGTGCCGTCCTTGTACCAATAGCTCCACCACGGAGAACCAAAATGGGACCTCAAAGGAGGATGGGAATTTATGTTGGATATGACTCTCCCTCAATTATAAAGTATCTAGAGCCTACTACTGGTGATCTATTCAAGGCCAGATACATGGACTGCCACTTTGATGAGTCCAAATATCCGACCTTGGGGGAAGAGAATAGCAAGCTGGTTAAAGAAACCAAAGAAATCGAATGGCATAGACCATCAGAATCTTGGCAAGATCCTCGGACCAAAGATTGTGACTTAGAAGTCCAAAAGATTGTCCATTTACAAATGCTAGCCAATCAATTGCCAGATTCATTTGCTGACCCAAATAGAGTGACAAAGTCACATATTCCAGCTTGTAATGCACCAGTAAGAATAGAAGTCCAAGAAGGACAAAACCAAGTTGCTACTGAGTCTAAACAACGTTTGAAACGTGGTAGACCAATTGGTTCCAAGGATAAAACTCCTAGAAAACAAAAGAATGGTGCTAAGAATAAGAAAGGATATGAAATTATGATTCCAGACACGGATATGGTCGAAACCGATCCGGGACGTACCACGGACGTACCAGGCCGAGAAACGGTCATACCAGGACGTACCGCGTGTGTACCCAACCGTACCGCGGACGTACCAGACAGTACACGTACCGCGTGTGTACCAGACTGTACCGCGGGTGTACCTGATCATACACGTACCGTTGATGTACCAGGACGTACCCAGGACGTACCAGGGCATACCCAGGACGTACCAGGATGTACCACGGTCATACCTGACCGAACCTCGTACCGACCCGATCCGACCATGCTCGACCAGCGAACCGCGGTCGACCCGTTTGTACCAGAAAACGATTGGGACGCCAATTCTAAGGGTACTGATGATCCAAATAATCATGAGATCTCAATAAACTACATATTGTCTGGGACTCAATGGAACCGAAAGAACATTGACGTCGATGATATATTTGCATACAAAGTAGCACTTGAATTAATGGACGAGGATCATGAACCCACATCAATCTTAGAGTGCACTCAACGATCTGATTGGATCAAATGGAAAGACGCCATTAATGTGGAGTTAAACTCTCTAAAGAAGAGGAATGTATTCGGACCAATAATGGTCACGCCTTATGATGTTAAACCAGTAGGGTACAAATGGGTCTTTGTAAGAAAGAGAAATGAGAAAGGAGAAATTGTGAGATACAAAGCAAGGCTTGTAGCACAAGGATTCTCTCAAAGACCCGGAATAGACTATGAGGAAACCTATTCCCCTGTGGTGGATGCGACTACATTCAGATTCCTGATTAGCCTGGCTATAAAAGAAAATCTGGATCTGCGTCTGATGGATGTAGTAACCGCATACCTTTATGGGCCACTGGACAATGAAATCTATATGAAAGTCCCAAAGGGCATTGAGCTCAACGACAAGAAAGGATCTCGAGATCAGCATTGTATTAAGCTGAATAAGTCCTTATATGGATTAAAGCAATCAGGTCGAATGTGGTACAAGAGACTAAGCGAGTACTTAGTAAAAGAAGGCTATAAGAATGATCCGATCAGCCCTTGTATCTTCATAAAGAAATTCGATAACCATGGCTGCGTGATAATAGCAGTCTATGTGGACGACCTGAATATTATTGGAACCTCTGGTGAGATTGCCCAAACTGTTGAATACCTCAAAAGAGAATTTGAGATGAAAGACTTAGGAAAGACTAAGTTCTGTTTGGGATTACAGCTTGAGTACATAAATGGTGGAATCCTTGTGCATCAAAAGACATATACAGAAACAGTACTCAAGAGGTTCAACATGGACGGATCACACCCATTGACCAGTCCTATGGTCGTGAGATCCCTTAGTCCTGGAACCGATCCATTCCGACCTAAGATGGACGATGAAGAAGTCCTCGGTCCGGAAGTGCCTTACCTAAGTGCCATTGGGGCGTTAATGTATTTGTCTAGCCACACTAGACCGGACATTTGTTTTGCTGTGAACTTACTATCCAGGTTCAGTTCTTGTCCGACCCAAAGACATTGGAATGGTGTAAAACATGTCATGCGATACTTGCAAGGGACAAAGGATCTTGGTTTGTTTTATACTAACCAGAACAAAGATTGTTTAGTTGGTTTTGCTGATGCAGGTTATATGTCCGGCCCACATTGTGCTAGATCACAAACCGGCTATGTTTTTACATATGGAGGTACTGCCATTTCTTGGCGTTCAATGAAGCAGACCATTGCTTCAACCTCATCAAACCATTCGGAGATCTTAGCAATACATGAGGCGAGTCGGGAGTTAGTTTGGTTGAGATCGATGACCAACCATATCCGAGTAGATAGTGGTCTATCCGATGGTCCTGATCCGGCAACCGTCCTATACGAAGACAATGCAGCTTGCATCGCCCAACTCAAAGAAGGTTACATCAAGGGAGATCGGACCAAGCACATCTTGCCCAAGTTCTTCTTCACCCACGATTTACAGAAGACTGGAGAAGCAAAGGTGGTCCAAGTTCGTTCAAGCGAGAACTCAGCAAATCTTTTCACCAAGTCACTGCCCACATCGACCTTGAGGAAGCTCACGCACCAGATTGGCATGCGACGGCTCAAAGACCTTCTATGATGTCCAAATCAGGGGGAGTCCATGTGTTGTACTCTTTTTCCTGTTCGTGGTTTCCATTTTTCCCATTGGGTTTTGGTTTTCCATGAAGAGGTTTTAATGAGGCAACATTAAGCATGGTACAAGCCTGTTATGGTTATGGCATCCAAGGGGGAGTGTTATGAACCATTATATGGATCACTCATAACCAAGCCCATCCGAGGTTCACTTAGTGTTATATCGGCCATTAGGCCCATACGCCTTAGGCGGTTTACCATTATGTATCTTTTCCATTTTACTCATACCTATGTATTCATATATAAACACATCTCTATGTTATGAATAAAGCATCCCTTCACAACAAACATGATTTTATATAATGTAATGATACAAAAGTGTTTTTTATTCCCCAGACTCATGCAATTTTCTTTATAAAATAACCCATAACGAAATTTTTAGAATTGTTAGTATATGTGTTATGTACACAGTAAGAAGCAAAAAAATCATGATATAATATATAAGCATATTATATAAAATCCTTCATATCAAAAGTTGAATGATTATATAGAAATAAAGAATATTATATATTATCGTTCATATATGCCAAAAATGTTTGAAAAAGTTTAACGCACAAATGTTTGGTTTGAAATTGCATTAATCAATGCTTTAAGGGGTTGTTTTTTACATAACCGAATTATAAGAATAATTATATAATACATTAATAAAATATTTTTTTGGTTAAAAAATGGAATATCATACATAATTAATAGATTAGATATTCTATATTAATGTATTTTTAATATGTCTAAAATTTAAATGACAATTTTTTAATTAGATAAAAAGTAAGACTCTATTTTAATAGAGTAGATGGTACAAGATTCATTTTCATCTCTTCACGTTAGTTTCTGGAGTTTTCTAACACTCCCACTTAGTGACCATTGTCATTGATGTTTTCTGTGGTGCATTTTAGTTGTCTCGTTAATTTTTTTTTAGAAAATCTATTGGAAAAAACTATACTAAGGTAAAAAGAGTACCACTGCATAAACTCTCCCTCAAGTCGATGATTGTTACATGTTTAGTTGATGACGCATTCCAATCGATCTTGGGTCTTTGAAAAAATGCTTGACCTACAAGGCGAGCCTTCTATCTCATTACTTCGTTTGCAAACGAAAACCCATTTGTACCCAACTGATTTCATAGCTTCAGATGATATTATAATATGTCCAAATACCTCTTGTTTTAAGTGAATCAAATTCGACTTGTATTGCATCTTTCTATTTTGTACAGTCGTGTCTCTTTTTATATTCAGAGATAGATTTTGGTTGTGGATCAACAATCTCTTCATTTATTTCATTCGAAGCAAATTATTAGAAAAAAACATCAACACCATTGACTTTTGGTTTCGATTCCATATGTTCTATTATGAATGTAACTAATTGAAATCTCATAATTCCGTCAATCATGTCATCATCCTCATGGTTCTTTCTTTCAGCTTGTTTGCTAGATCACATGGAATTTGTTTGTTTTTGTCTCCTTTTGTTTTCTAGGATTCTTATCCTTAGAACCACTAGGTTTACCACACTTTAAGCGTATTTTAGTCTCTCGTGCATTATCTTCTATTCCACGTTCATGTGGATTTTCGATAGCAGCATGAGTATTTGCAGCCGCTATATGTGATTATGTTACCATTTGATGTCTGAAAATGCTTCAGGCAGTTGATTTACAACGCTTTGAAAATGCATAATTCAGTGGACTTTTAATTATGAGGATTTTGTAGGAGGATCAAGGTATAGTAAAAATGGTATACACTATTTCATACTTTTTCTATTTGTTTATTTTTTCCTCTGGAACTGGGAATACTC
>CAJHQP010002111.1:0-93549 GCA_905132765.1 Moricandia arvensis
AACTATGATTCTTTACCAAGATTGCACTACATAACGTGACCAAATTAATTAGCTACAAATCAGAAGCCTGTGGTCCAATCATCCAACCAAAGAAAAATTAGCTTATTATGGGAAAAGCCGTATAAACCAGTTTAATTAGGTGTAGGAGTAATTTCGATTTGGTTATCGTGTGATCATAACTTGCCGGTGGTTTTGGGACGGACGCGTGTGTTGATAATGTATCACGTGACCCCATCACAACTACCTTTAAATACGATACTGATTCTCATGTAACAGATGTGCTTTCTTCCGTCTATTAGTTTCTGTTTCCAAAAAGATATAAATGAAGAAGCATTATTTCTCTATTTAATTTAAATTATTTTATTAATCTTTCTATTTTTAGTATTATTTAGGAATGAAAATTATATACCCAAATTAACTAAATATTTAAATATATACTATATAAATAAAAATATCTATCTATCTATTTATTTATATATCTACATTTCATTATTTCAACCAGTAATAAAACAAACAAAAGAATACAAAAAGTTATATAGCATAGAACATTGATAATGTTATTTTGAAAATTGATATTTTATTTTGAAAATTGATTTTTTTTCTAATTTGGAAAATAATTCTTTAGAAAGTAAAATATTAAAAAGATTAATTATTGGGATAATTTGAGAAATACCTTATTTATGATTTTAATTTTGAATAATACACTTTGATTTTTTCATTTTGAAAAGTACACTTTCTCGTATGTGAAAAGTCTTTTATATCCAAATTTTGTTTTAAACTATATGAGATAAAACATATTTACGAAATACATACATATTAATAATTTAATTCATGAATCACTTTATGCTTTTTGGATTTACGTATGTTTGGGTTGCTCGTGTTTTAAAGTTCTTTGAAAGCTAAATATTATCGACAACTTAATGTTTAGCTAAATCACAGAAACTTAGACCATATAGATTATAAACCAGAAGCTTCACTTATCCCCATTGTTCATTCTTATGGTTTAAAAAATGTTACTCTGGAACAAACGTGGTATTCCAAGAGAAGCTAAAGTTCATTTTGTCCCTGAAGGTTTTAGGATCTTAGAGGAGCTGTCTGGAACAGAAATACACTCACTGATGACTTTGTTGGGAGTGATATGTACCTGACTTTTCATGTATGCTTTATTCTTATGCTTTGAAATGGCTCTTGATTCGAATTTGAGATTGAGTATTTTTGGTCTCTCCTGAGGTGGTGCAGTGCTTTAATGTTAGGTCGTATTCCTGTGCAAACATTTTAGTATTATGTTCACTTATTAAATAACGAATACGTTGTGGTTATGCTCGTATACTTATATCTTGGACCTTGTTTGTGTGTATGAAACAGATTTCCTCTGTTTTTTTTTTTGAAATGGAGATTTCCTCTGTTTTTTCTTCGTGAATAAAACAGAGCTCCTTCTTGTTTCATTAGCTGTGCAGTGATACTAACTGTTCATCGTCATACATTTTTAGTGAAAAACTGCACGTTGATTGCTGAATAAAATCATTTATGTATAACTAAAACCTGTTCGGTTAGGTTTAATTATGTATATAATTTTAATTTCCACCGAAAGAGATGATGTCAGCTAGATTAGAAAAAACAATATACTTATATTGGATATTTGGGCAAATCTCCTAAATAATTATTTTTGAAATTTTTGTCAAAAAAATAACCCTCAAGAACAAAAATGACAAATCTAGCCTTTTATATTTTCAAAAAATTAATTTTTATTTTATTGAAAATTGAAACTGAAAAAAAAGATAGATTTGTCATTTTTATCCTTGAGAGTTATTTTTGGGGATGAAGTTTAAAATTAATTTTTTGGGGTAAGGTTTAAAATTGAAAAAACAAATTAATTTTTTGAAAATAAAAAAGGCTAAATTTGTCATTTTTATTCTTGAGGGTTATTTTTGTGACAAAAACTTTTTTATGGTTATCTTAGGGTATTTCTCTGGATAATTTGGTCAATTTACATATATGAAAGTGTAGTTTTAAAAAAAAATTAAATAATAATATGATTTTCAAATTAAAATTTTATATAAATGTATTTTTCCAAATTTTCCCTTAATTATTTCTATAAAAGGATTTAATTTGACTTTTTTGGTAAGCTAATCATAAAAGTTCATTTAAAGAAAACCCACAAACCTTTAAAGCAACTAGGCCTGGGCGTTCGGATACCCGTTCGGGTTCGGGTCGGGTGATTTGGGTTTTCGGGTTTTTCGGTTAATGGGTCTAGCACCCATTCGGGTTTTTTTATATTTCGGGTCGGGTTCGGATATTTTTTTTTCGGGTTCGGTTTATTTCGGATACACCCAAACAAACCGAAATGCATATTCATATAATTTTTTCCTTAACATTCAAACCAAACTTAAATATGTTTCCATAAATAACAATCGTCAAAACTGAAACAAAACAACATGTGCTATAATCCCAAAGTAACACAACGATTTCATACCAAAACTTAAAACAAAAACATAGTCTTAGATCATTAAGAAACTGAAAAATGTCTTCTTATCACTCATCCTCATCTTGTAACACCAAAAGATATAAAATCTGATGTTAGAAGATTAAAAAAATCACAACAAGAAAATGTAACAGATGAGAAGAACATGTTATTACCTGAACCGAATCCCTATTAGCTTAGTCCTCTAGTCTTGTGGTTGTGGTGTGATACATGTTCATATTCTATTGAAGTAATGCAAAAGTAAGTGTTAACAAACATAAAAAGAGAAAAATATAAGTAATAGAAGAACGTTACAAACCTCTCTCCATCTTTTCTTCGTACTCAACATCTCCAAGTATCTGAATATTGGTGAGCACCTTTGATTCAAGTTTGATATCTTGTTTCATCCACTGTTCTGTACACATGAGAACCTCAACCATATAATGAGTTAAGCAACTCCTATGTGGGTCTATTAAACCTCCCACTCGTGCTGAATGCACTTTCAGATGCAACCGAAGATACTTGCATAGCAAAAAGATCACGAGCTATCTGTGATAGAATTGGGTACTTTCCAGAGTTTACTTTCCACCAAGAAAGAACATAGTCAGATCCAGCCGTTAAAGCTCCAGTCTCAACGTCAGCCTTTAGGTAAGCCTCCAACTCGTTGATGTCTCTCACTCCACTCTCCTTTAACATCGTGTTGTACTTTTTCTCAATCCTGTGGTAGCCGAGTTCATCGTCAAGCAAGTCTATTGCTGGCTGTTCTTGTGATTGTGAGGACTGAGTAGACTGAGTAGACTGAGATGATTGCACATTTTTTGCAGCTTGTTTACCATTTCTTTCACTATTACTCCTTGAACAAATCAGATAGAATAGTAAGAACTGAATCATTTAGCTCTTTAGCCTCCATACTTTCTTCACCGTAAAGATCCTCAAAGCACAACTTTGCAAACTTCATCTTTCTTGAAGGATCAAATACGCTTGCCACCACCAAAATCTTGTTAATGTTCTTCAACCCATCCCAATACTTATCAAACTTCTTCAACATCTCCTCAGCCTTAACTTTCAGATCAGCATCGTAGCTATTACAAAGCAACTTCAAATTAGATGCTATGTTTACTATCTCACCATAGCACTTATGGGCATTGAGCGTGGTAGACGCTGAGACAACTAAGGTTGAGTTATAAAAGATAATAAGAAACCTCTCTAGTCTTCCAACAGCACGCCAATCCTCACTTTCAGGAGGTCCGACTCTTTTTTTCCCCTTGTCTAACTCCATGAAATGATCATTGTATGGTTTGTCCTCAAAACCCATCTTATCAAACACATTTTTGTAAATAAGTGCTCTCTGCAACATCAAGTAGGTTGAGTTCCACCTAGTAACACAATCAAGTGGCAGACTTCCTCTTTTCAGAGTCTAGAAAGCCCTGTGATGGATCAGATTGAGCAACCGACAAAGAAAATAAAACAAGATACGGACTCAGCAGTGGAAAAAAAATGAGAACAGAGTAGGAGAGCATCATCTAACTTGAAACATGTTCTTATACCTTTGACATGTCTCTAACATGAAACCTTCGACATGTCTCTACTTAATCAAGTAATAAACTTACAGAAACAAAAAGAGAAGAAGCTTATATTATTTCAATTTAGAAAAGAAGAGGATTTACCTTTGATTTCTTTCTCCTTGTCGAAGAAGGAGAAGAAGCCGAAGATAGAAGACTTTTGGTAGGTTCCAGTTTTGAAAATCAAAGGTCGTATAGGGTAGGTTTTGAAAACTAGATTCAGAGAATTTGGGGTAGCTGAAGAGATTTAGGAAAGGGGGTAAATATTAGGGTTACTTGCTATATATAATTTCGGGTTGGTTCGGGTATTATTTCGGTTATCGGGTATAACCTATCGGGTACGGGTAACCGAAGTCACTGAAGCCTATAACCGTTCGGGTTTTTTTAATTCGGTTCGGATTCGGGTTCGGGTTTTTCGGTTCGGTTCGGGTTCGGGTTCGGGTTTCGGTTAATATGCCCACACCTAAAAGCAACACTCAATGCTAAGTGGCGTAGAAACCGGTTTAAATTAATTCCGGGTTGATTTTATTTGGTTATCCTGATTTGTGTACTTAATTAATTTAATAAATAAATTCAGGTGAATAATTAGCAAGAAAAAAAAACAGAACAAAAAGGCTACGTTTGTCCTGTCTCTTCTCCGTCTGTCTTCACCATTTCGAAAAATCTCAAACTTTACACAGAGAAAGAGATCCTTACATAAACTTCGCTACCTTCCTGAAAACCCTAATCCTCCGATCTGTTTAACCTCCGTTCAAGAACCTTCTCCGGCGAATTTTTCCCGGTTTGTATCAGATTCCGGTGGCTCCCCGAGTCTTCGTGGTTTCGGGGGGTGAGATGGCATTTCCGTAAAAACCAGTGATGAAATTGGTAGCTGAGGTGTGGAGGTGGAGCGTGAGGCTGTTGACGACGAACTCGCCTCAGAACAAGAGCGGGTTATGGAGGTGGAGATCTTTCTCGGGTCAGCCCAAGAGAACGGTGATGTGGACATGGGTTTGTGGGTTCATGCTTTTCACCTTAGGTGTCATCTCACTCTTCACCGGTCATGTTGTCTCCCACCTCGAGTGGTATTCTCAGCAACTAAGCAAACGGAGCTTACTGGTACCTTTCTAAATTTGCGGCTTCATGTCACGGACTGATTTTCTCGCAGCAATCAGAACGTGCGGCCTTAGCACCTTTCACCCTTGTGAGTTGCTAAGTCAGCCTTTCGGACAAACTGATCAGCACTTAGAGAGAGAGTGCCACGAAATCTAGAGAGAAGTTAGAGCTTTGGAAGTGTTTCTTATAGAAAACTTGTGTGTTTACAAATGAGGATCTCACCCCCTATTTATACAAAATCACCTCCTCAACGGACGGTGGAGATCGAAACAATCTAATGGTTGATATTCAACCAATTATTGTACAAGGATCTACACACTTCTAATAATATTTTATTCTTAGATATTTTGCAAGTGTGCTTCACCCTTAAGTGGGCTAAGTAGAGTGGGCTTGAATCCTCTTTGGCCCGGCCCGAAATTTAGCTTTCTTCTTGGACATTTTGGGTCATGAAAACGGGCCGTGACATCCTCCCCCACCTATGCCGGTGACGTCCTCGTCGCCGAGTACGCCTTCAGTACCTCCCGGAATTGCCATAAGTCATCTTCCGGTTCCCATGTTGCTTCGGCCTCGGGTAGTCCCTTCCATTTGATGAGAAAATGGGTTTGTCTCGGGACTCCCCTCTTCCTTACTTCCTTGGATGCGAGCACCTCTTCTATCTCCTTGTCGTATGACTGGGTCATGACTGGTGGTGCTCGGGTCGAAACACCTCTATCTCGATCATCTTCATCCGCATGATAGGGTTTCAGCATGCTCACATGGAAGACCGGATGGATTTTTAGTGTATCCGGTAGGTCCAGACGGTAGGACACCTTTCCCACCTTTCCCATTATCTCGAATGGCCCTTCGTACCTCCTGATCAAGCCTTTGTGTAGGCTCCGGAATGCCTTGAACTGTTGCGGCAACAACTTAACCAGAACAAGGTCACCCACTGAGTACTCCGACGGCCGTCGTTTTTCATCTGCCCATTTCTTCATCCGCTTACGGGTCTTCTCCAAACATGCTCGGGCAAGATCAGCATGTTCCTCCCACTGCTTAGCCATTATAAACGCCCCTGGACTCTTCCCTTCAGTCTGTAGCGTAGCCAAAATATGGGGGGTTAATGGCTGTTGTCCCGTGGCAAGCTCGAACGGACTCCGGCCCGTTGCCTCGCTGCGTTGAAGATTGTATGAGAACTGGGCTATGTCCAGCAACTTAGCCCAATCTCGTTGGTTGGCGCTCACAAAGTGTCGGAGGTAGCCTTCTAACAAGGCATTCACCCTCTCAGTTTGTCCATCAGATTGCGGGTGAAAGCTTGTTGAGAAACTCAACTCTGTCCCCAACATCTTGAACAGCTCCGTCCACAAGCGCCCCGTGAACCGAGGATCTCGATCACTCACAATGTTCCGAGGCAGTCCCCAAAGCTTCACCACGTTCTTGAAGAACGCCCTTGCTGCCTCCTCTGCGGTACAGTCCCGGTCGCATGCCACGAATGTTCCATACTTGGAGAACCGATCCACTATCACCATGATTGATCCGAACCCTTCGGACTTAGGCAATGCGCTGATGAAGTCTAGTGAAATGGAGTCCCATGGTCTTTCCGGAATCGGAAGTGGCTGCAGTAAACCGGCGGACTGCTTGTTCTCGGACTTGTCTTGCTGGCAAACCAGACAGGTCTTCACAAATAACTCCACGGTATCCCTCATCCTTGGCCAGTAGTAGCCAGCTTCAACGAGCGCCATAGTTCTCTTCTGTCCCGGATGGCCCGCCCACCGAGTATCATGGCATTCCCGAACAATATCCCGTCGAAGGCTCTCCCACTTCGGGACATAGAGTCGACGACCTTTGGCGTAGAGTAGCCCATCCTCTACCCAAAACCGATGTGCCTTCCCCTCATTGGACAGCTTCACTAGCTCCTTAGCAACTGGATCACGTTCCAGCCCCTCCCGGATCCGAGCCATAATGGTCCCCTCGACTTGGCTCATTGCTGCTAGCTCTGCCTTCCGACTTAGTGCATCTGCCACTACGTTCACCTTTCCTGGCTTATATTCCAAGGTATAATCGAACTCGGCCAGGAAGTCTTGCCATCTTGCCTGTTTTGGGGACAGCTTCTTCTGGGTCTGAAAGTAGCTAGTCGCCACATTATCTGTCTTGACCGTAAAATGTGCTCCCAGAAGGTAGTGTCTCCAAACCCGCAAGCAATGGATTATGGCGGTCATCTCCTTCTCCTGAACTGTGTACCGCCGTTCTGTATCATTCAGCTTGCGACTCTCAAAGGCAATTGGATGCCCATTCTGCATCAGTACTCCTCCGATGGCAAAGTCGGAGGCATCCGTATGTAACTCGAACGGTAGGCTAAAGTCTGGTAAGGCCAGGACGGGTTCTTGACTCACCGTAGCCTTTAGCTCCTCAAAGGCTTCTTGGCATCGTTCGGACCAGTCCCATGTCTTTCCCTTCTTAAGCAGGTCCGTCAACGATGCCGCCTTCTTTGAATATCCCTCGATGAACCGACGATAATAGTTCACCAGCCCAAGGAAAGATCTCAGCTCCGTCACCTTGGTTGGTGCCTCCCACTCCATAATCGCCTTTATCTTTGGTTCATCCATTTTCAGTTTCCCATGCCCAATGATGTGGCCTAGGAACTGAACTTCCTCCGTGGCAAACGTACACTTCTCCCGCTTCACGAACAGCTCGTTCTCTCGAAGAACCCGGAATACCGTCCGTAAATGCTCTACATGCTCCTCCATCGAGTTGCTGTAGATCACAATGTCATCCAAGTATGCCACCACGAACCGATCCAAGTAAGGCTGTAGGATCTGGTTCATCAAAGTGCAAAACGTGGCTGGGGCGTTCGTAAGCCCGAATGGCATCACCAACCACTCGAACGACCCATACCGCGTTATACACGCTGTCTTCGGTTCATCACCTTCCGCTATCCGGACTTGGTAGTATCCCTTCTGCAAGTCCATCTTCGTGTAGACTTTCGCCCCTCCAAGTCTATCAAAGAGATCCGCTATTAATGGAATTGGATAACGGTTCTTGATGGTTACCTTATTAAGGGCCCGGTAGTCCACGCACATCCTCAACGATCCATCGTGCTTCTTCTGGAACAGAACCGGTGCGCCATAAGGTGCCTTGGACGGTCTCAGCTTCCCCGTCCTTAACAATTCATCGAGTTGTTTCCGTAACTCCTCAAGCTCGGAAGGAGCCATCCGATAAGGGGCCATTGCTGGTGGTTTAGTTCCAAGTTCCAACTCGATCTGATGATCCACCGCCCTCCTCGGTGGTAACTTATCCGGCAGCTCAGCCGGCATTACGTCCTTATTCTCGTCAAGGACTAGTTCAATGACTTGCGGGATGGACTCCACGTTCTTAGGCTCATCCTCCATCTTCATTATGGCCAAAAACGTGGGGTTCACCCTTCTTCACCCCCTTGGTGATCTGCATCGCCGATAGTTGTCTCGTCCCATCGGTCTTTTCTTCCACGGTTGGGATCATGCACGGTGATCCCTTCTCAAGAATACACACCGAGCTCAACGCAGGCATGGGTATGGCTGAGACTTGTCTCATGAAATCCATACCCAAGACTACCTTGAAGTCGTCCATAGGGACAACTGAGAAGTCCACTGGTCCGCTCCAACTTCCCAGTCGCATCCCGACCCTTCGGGCTACCCCATTGACGGGTTGAGCCTTAGCGTTCACCGTCTTCATCCAACCTTCCTTCTTTGACCACTTGACCCCGAGTCTCACAGCTTCGTCACTGGCCATGAAGTTGTGAGTGGCCCCCGTGTCCACCATAACACGAGTTAGTTTGTCGTTGATGTATGCCTCAACGTACATGAGCCCCTTGCTCGTCGGCTTTTACCATCGGATTAGCCTTCAATGCGTTGAGTAGCTGCAACGACCCCATCTTACTTTCTTCTAGAGTCTCGGCTTCTTGACTCTCCATGATCGCGGATAAGGATCCCATCTTTGGGCAATCCTTCATCGTATGTGGCCCCTTGCACACAAAGCATCCTCCCTTAGGAACAAAAGACTTCTTCCTTGCTTCAAAGTCCTCCCGTCGAGCCCCCTTCTCAAAACTCCTTGAGTTGGATGGCCGGGTTGTATCCCGTCTTGCTCCCCCACCTTTAGCCACGCCCTGCTCCTTCTTCTTAAAGGACTCGGACGGACCAGAAGTACGGAAGTCAGTCAAGGACTCGGCCACCGCTATTGCTTCATCGACGGTCGTGACACCCCTTCGCTGCAATTCTTGCTTGGCCCAAGACTGCAGTCCATCGGTGAAGTAAAACACGAGATCTTCCGCGGTCATGTTCGGAATCTGAAGCATGAGCGTTGTGAACTCCTTCACATAGTCTCGCATCGAACCACGCTGACGGAGTTCCCTTAACTTCTTTCGGGCCTCATAGACAACATTCTCAGGATAGAAATGCCGTTTCAACTCTCTCTTGAAATCTTCCCAAGTGTTGATCCGACATGTTCCCTGCTCGATCTCCGAATGTTTCCTTCGCCACCACAGCATGGCCGTGTCCGTCAGGTAAGACGTCGCGGCCTTCACCTTCGCATTCTCGTCCTCCAGGTTGAGATTGTCGAAGTATTGTTCCATCTGCCAAAGGAAATTCTCGACCTCCTTGGCATCCCTCACACCGTTGAACCGGTTTGGTCGCGGAAAATCAACCCGACCAGCACTGGTTCCTCCAACGGCTCCAGCATTCACGCTTGCCCTCTTGACCAGCGTGATGTCCTCCTCCATCACAGTAAAGCGTGCCTTCATCCCCTCGATGTCATCACGAACAGTCTGGATGGCTCCCGTCACCAACTCCTCGAGTCGAATGAACCGAGTGTCCATGTCGGCAGCATTTTGCTTGACCTCCTCAAGCCCACCGAACACCACACCCTCCAGCTCTGTGACGGTATGCTCGACCCTCTCGAGCTTCTCAGCAATCTCACCCACGGCCACACTCAGGGCCTCACGAGAAACACTCTTTTCTCGTTGGGTTCCAGCACGTGCGGACGTAGTCTCCCTGCCACGTTCCTCCACACCGGATGTCGAACTGAGCTCCTTATCTTTACCTCCCTTGGCCATCTTCTCACGAACAGAATCTCCCCTTGTCTGGATCGTAACTTGGCTCTGATACCAACTGTCACGGACTGATTTTCTTGAAGCAATCAGAACGTGCGGCCTTAGCACCTCTCACCCTTGTGAGTTGCTAAGTCAGCCTTTCGGACAACCTGATCAGCACTTAGAGAGAGAGTGCCACGAAATCTAGAGAGAAGTTAGAGCTTTGGAAGTGTTTCTTATAGAAAACTTGTGTGTTTACAAATGAGGATCTCACCCCCTATTTATACAAAATCACCTCCTCAACGGACGGTGGAGATCGAAACAATCTAATGGTTTGATATTCAACCAATTATTGTACAAGGATCTACACACTTCTAATAATATTTTATTCTTAGATATTTTGCAAGTGTGCTTCACCCTTAAGTGGGCTAAGTAGAGTGGGCTTGAATCCTCTTTGGCCCGGCCCGAAATTTAGCTTTCTTCTTGGACATTTTGGGTCATGAAAACGGGCCGTGACATTCAGCTTACTTAGAGCATCTCCGAAAAGGAACTCTATTTTGAAGTTTTTCATTTCAAACTGTTTTTCTCCAAAAGCAAAACTTCAAAACTAACTTCAAAATTATTTGTATTTTACACTATGGTCCTTATATTTATTTTATTTAATGAAAATTCATAAAACTTTTATAAATAACTAACACATATATATAAAACTTGTTTGGACAGTATTTCGAAGATTTGGGAGCTTCCGGGGCAAATTTACCAGATTATTAGTATTGTTGTAAAATCTAAATTTCTATAATAATTATGTCTTTATGTACCCTTTTTTAAAAGTTTTTAATTCAGTATGTTTTATAATATTCTTGTTGTCTAATTCTACTTTTAAAATAATATAAAACTTATTTTAATTTTTTAAAAATTTTATGGGTAAAGTTTAATTTATAGATTTGAATTTGAATATTTGTGAGATAAATTTTTTAAAGATTAAAATGATAAATAAAAAATACTTAAGAATAATAAATAAGATATGTAAATGTAAGGACCAAATTGCAAATAAAAAGATGAAACTTCAAATTTGAAGTTTTGAAGTTTCTTTTTGGAGAGCCAAAAACTCTATATTTGAAGTTATAGAATGTATTTTGGAGATGTTCTTACATTGACACCGTTTCACTGTTTGATTTAGTCCCGGTTTTGTTTTCAAACTTGGATATTTCTCAGGATATGAGCCGTAGGGAACCAATTAATGTTTGGAAGTCAAAATATTCGAAGCTCTTCTATGGATGCAGTGAAAGAGGAAGAAACTTCCCACGTAAGTCTCAGAAAGTGAAAGTTTAGTTCTTTCCTAGTTGATCTTGGATTCTAGTAGAGGAAAAGTCTGTGACTTTTGTTATCTGATAGCAAGTTTGGCTTAACCCTTTTTGTAGTTTGGTTAAAATCAGGATTTGCTCAATGGCAATACTAACTTGGTGTACAAGTACATTATGCTTTCAATAGTTCCTCTCACATTTGTTTCTTCATCTTGTTTTGGGTATGCAGCTGCTGTCCACGAGCATTCGTCTAATGGGTATTTGCTGATTGCGGCTAGTGGAGGTCTGAACCAGCAAAGGACAGGAGTAAGTTATATTTTGTCTCAAGATCAGGATATGCTCAATAGAGTATATACATAGTTATGTTGCTTACTGAGACCTGCTTTTTCGCGATAAATGTGTTTGAAACTAAATGTTCGTTTTATGAGCAGATAACAGATGCAGTAGTTGTTGCACGGATTCTTACTGCTACTTTAGTTGTACCTGAGTTGGATCACCATTCTTATTGGAAAGATGACAGGTAACTTTAACAAGTTTTTGGCAAATGAACATGTTGCCTTTATCAGTTTCCTATGTGAATGCATCATCTGAATTTGTTTTTGTTTTCTGTGTAGTGACTTTAATGACATTTTTGACGTTAATTGGTTCATCTCTTCCCTCACAAAAGATGTGACTATAGTTAAGAAAGTTCCTGACAGAGTCATGCGGTCCATGGAGAAGCCTCCTTATACCATGCGTGTCCCTCGAAAGTCTACTCCCGAGTATTATCTCGACCAAGTTTTGCCAATTCTCTCCCGGAGACATGTAAGACTATTTCACCTAAGAATCAAATTGCGTGTTGTTACTTCATTAAATAGAACAACCATAGGTATTACCATTACCATCCGATGCCTCGATCATACCCAGTTATATATGTTTCTGTAGTCACTTTTGTCGTGTTCATGATTGTGTAAATATTGCAGGTTTTGCAATTGACAAAGTTTGACTACAGACTAGCAAATGATCTGGACGAAGACATGCAAAAGTTGCGCTGCAGGGTCAACTATAATTCTTTAAGATTCACAAAGCGCATACAATCAGTTGGAATGAAAGTGGTCAAGAGGATGCGAAAGATGGCCAAACGTTTTATTGCTGTCCACTTGAGGTTCGCCCACTTATCAATAGTCTTCTTTAGATTGTTTCTCTGATTTCTTCTTAAGTAGCCTTTCCTTTCATGTGATATAAGCATGGTGTCTGCATCTTCATGCTATGTTACACAACAATACATATGTTAATTACAGGTTTGAACCTGACATGCTTGCTTTTTCTGGTTGTGACTTTGGCGGTGGTGAAAAAGAGCGGGCTGAGCTAGCAGAAATAAGAAAACGATGGGACACTTTGCCTGTGAGTTCAGCCCTTGCGTTGTTGCATTTTGTGTTACCAATCCTAGTATAAGAGCATTACATCCAAATCCTTTTTATTGTGTGTTAAGTTGTTTGGGGTTGCAATATTTGACTGCAGGATCTGGATCCTCTGGAGGAAAGAAAGCGTGGGAAATGCCCTCTTACACCTCATGAAGTGGGCTTAATGCTGCGTGCGCTTGGTTTTGCTAACAGCACATACATCTATGTTGCGTCTGGAGAAATATATGGTGGTGAAAAGACACTGAGACCACTCAGAGAGCTGTTTCCAAACTTTTACACCAAGGAAATGCTTGCCAGTGATGAGCTCAAGCCTTTGCTTCCCTTTTCTTCACGCCTTGCTGCCATTGATTACATAGTCAGCGACGAAAGTGACGTCTTTATCGCTAATAATAATGGAAATATGGCCAAGATTCTTGCAGGCCGAAGGTAACAAACCTCTCAACTTGTGTTGCTTTAGTCGCCATGTTTAGTTATAGGCTTAACCCTTCAGACATGAGAATCATCACTTCTGAGTATGTGATTACAGGAGGTACATGGGGCATAAGAGGACCATAAGGCCTAATGCAAAGAAGCTTAGTGCTTTGTTCATGGACCGAGAAAAGATGGAGTGGAACACTTTCTCCAAGAAAGTGAAATCTTGTCAGCGAGGATTCATGGGAGATCCTGATGAGTTCAAACCAGGACGCGGTGAGTTCCACGAGTACCCGCAGTCATGCATTTGTCAGAGACCCTTCACTTACGACAAAACATCAACGGGTGATGATGAAGAAGACACACCAGAAGAGGTACACAACAACACCAGACCTGGACATGGTCATTTGTCTTCAGCAGACAATGAGCACGAGGAAGTTTTCGCAGACTAGGCAAACCGGTTCTGCTGCATCATCAGTGCAAGGTCGCTGGATTTTACTCTAACCAATCCAAACTTTGAAGGAGAATGATAACATACAACAGTAAAAATCTACATGAGTTAGTAAGCAAAGTGTTAATGTTGTTTCAGATGTTGTAAGGAGACTGATCAATCAACACATGTAAAGGAGAGAGAGGTATAGGAGCTTCCCATGTAGCTGCTTGTTTTTTCAAGTGTTTATAGATACTTCTATCGAATAGGCCAACATAACACCCACGTCTCTCTGTTTCCTTCTGATTTGAAACACCACCCTAAACTATCCCGTCTTGTATTTGTCTTATATTATTACCTCAAATCTAGTTATTTCTTGTCTTAAACCGGTTTTTTTTTTTTGTATTCTCTAGATTTCCTCAAGTGTAAAATCAAGTTTCCCTAATAACATTTTTTGTTTGTATTTCATTTTTAAATCGAAGAAAAAAATACTTGGATCTATGGCAAATCAAGTTTCATTATTTTATTTTGGTCCAGTCTCAGGATTGCCCAATTTTTATGAAAAATTATTATAATTAAATGATTTACACTAGGGCTGGGCACGTACCCAACATTTTTGAGGTACTTGTTACCCGACTTAGTTTGTTCAAGTAATAGTATTTTGTACTTGTACTTGACATGTTTTGAACAAGTACTTGTTATATCAAGTAATTGTAAAAAAAATTGAATACTTGTAAATTACTTGATTTGATTTGTTACTTGATTTTATCAATTACTTAGACTTAGTTTGATACTTATTTTTCAACTATTTAACCTTTTTTTACTTGAAATTAAACATGAAACACTCTTTTTATTCTGGTTCCGTAAAAATATCTTAAGTGAAAAAGATATGTGTAAAACACAAAGTTTTACTTTTACGGCTTTATATATAAACGTCATTTATCCATTGGTATCAATTGGCACATGTCCACTAATTTAGTTTTGTTGGACTGTCAATTTGAAGTTGATATTGATATTGAAATTGTTTAATTGAATAAAAATGCAATATTTTAGTTTTTAATTAACTAAAACTGTATAAACTAAATCATATATAAAACAAGTAATAGAACAAGTAATACATGACAAGTAACGAATCAAGTAACAAACTAAGTAACAAGTCGAGTAGTTAAAAATAAAAATATACTTGTTACTTGATTTGTACTTACGAATAATAAAATCCGTTTACTTGTTACTCGACTTGTTTGTATCAAGTACTTATTTTTTCGAACCAAACCGAGTCAAGTAACAAGTATAGACCTGGCAGCGAATAATATTGCCGAGCCCTAATTTACACATCCAAGTGCGTCTATGTTCCCAATCCAACATCAGTACACTTGAAAATTTACCAGCAACGGCCCATCGTTTGGGCTAAACCCTCTTCTTAGAAAAGAAGTTTACAACTGGATTTAACCAAACAAGACTCCAAACTTCTAGGCCTACCACTCTACAACAAAGCGTAATCACCAACACACTAAGCGTCTCACATCTCAACACGTGTAAATATTCACACGTGGAACACTACCATTGGCGGTATTTCGGAATCATAGATCCACGTCAGTATTTTGTTTTCATAAACACCTTTGATAACTCTCTCCTCCGTTAATATATAGGCACTCTCGTCTCCGTTTGTTCACTTTAGTTCTCTCGAGAAAACTTTGAATCTGCAAATCGTTCTCCGCCGTAGAATGCGATCGGAGCTCGGAAACTGGTATGTATCTTCGCCTCACACTCTCAAATCACCAACGATCTCATCAAACTATCTTAGATTTAACTTACTAGCCCCGATTACACTCTCTCTTCGTGCATTCGAAGTTTCTACGAATGGTCCTAATAACATTGCTTAATCTTAACGTTTCCGCCTCGATTTCATTAGTTTTACTTGCTTTGGTAGTACTTAGCCTATTCTGGAGCTGATTAATCGTGTATCTCATCGGCCGTGACCGATTTGGATTCGAAATCGAATCGTTGGTTTTCTAAGGGATTTACTCTGTTTCTAGGGTTCTTGACTCGTTTTTTTGTATTCCTGCAGAGGAAGTGCGGCTCTAATCTCGGTGTTATAGTTAACGATAGGAGCATGAGGAAGAAGATGTGTACCGTGTTAGTGTTGTTCTTGTCATTGCTCTCTTCACTCTATGTTCCATCGGAATCCGCTGTTGCAAGCGTAGATCTAGGTTCGGAATGGGTGAAAGTCGCCGTAGTTAACATCAAACGAGGGCAGAGTCCGATCTCTGTAGCCATCAACGAGATGTCCAAGAGGAAATCTCCAAGTTTAGTGGCGTTCCACTCCGGTGACAGGTTACTAGGCGAGGAAGCTGCAGGAATCACGGCTCGTTACCCTAATAAAGTTTATTCACAGATTAGGGACATGGTTGGGAAGCCTTTTAAGCATGTCAAGGATTTTATTGACTCTGTCTACTTGCCGTTTGATATCGTTGAAGATTCTAGAGGTGCGGTTGGTATTAAGATCGATGATGGGACGACTGTTTACTCGGTGGAGGAGTTGTTGGCTATGATCTTGGGTTATGGGTCAGACTTGGCTGAGTTCCATGCGAAGATCCCGGTGAAGGATATGGTTGTTTCGGTTCCACCTTACTTTGGGCAGGCTGAGAGACGGGGTTTGATACAGGCTTCTCAGTTAGCTGGGGTTAATGTTCTCTCTCTAGTTCATGAACATTCCGGTGCTGCTTTGCAGTATGGGATTGATAAGGATTTCTCGAATGGGTCGAGACATGTTATATTTTATGACATGGGTTCGAGTAGTACTTACGCAGCCCTTGTCTATTACTCTGCTTACAATGAGAAGGAGTTTGGCAAGACTGTTTCTGTCAACCAATTTCAGGTAAATATTGCTCTTCACATACATTCAGGTTATTGTACTTTTATAGTTTCTTCAGTTTTGTTTTTTGCTTATGTGTGACATAAGCTCCGCCTAATTCAATGTTAATTCTTTCAGTCTGGTATCAGTTGGTTATGGGTCTTACCTGTTTATGTAAATGTAGGTCAAGGATGTTAGATGGGACTCGGGACTTGGAGGTCAGAGCATGGAGATGCGCTTGGTAGAGTACTTTGCAGATGAGTTTAATAAACAGCTCGGCAATGGAATTGATGTGAGGAAGTTCCCTAAAGCAATGGCTAAATTAAAGAAACAAGTCAAACGTACTAAGGAAATTTTGAGTGCTAACACTGGGGCTCCAATATCTGTCGAATCTCTCCATGATGATCGTGACTTCAGGTATAACTAAAGTCTCTCAATGTTTCCGTATTGTGCCAGTTCCCCGAACATTGTGATGTACGTGGAATTCTAACTAACGTTTTCTTTCAGGAGCACAATTTCCCGTGAGAAGTTTGAGGAACTCTGTAAAGATCTTTGGGAAAGATCTCTTACACCTTTAAAAGATGTGCTCAAGCATTCAGGTTTGAAGATGGATGATATATATGCAGTGGAGCTAATAGGAGGAGCTACTAGAGTCCCCAAACTACAGGTAAATATTTTATGCTCTTGAAGCTAAGCAATTCGACTTCTTACATCCAAAAGTGTCGGATTATTCGCTTTTGATCTGATTTTTCGCCCCCTTTTTTATAATTACAGAGCACGATCCAGGAATTTATTGGGAAGCAAGATTTAGACAAACATCTGGATGCTGATGAGGCTATTGTCCTCGGCTCAGCACTACATGCTGCTAACTTGAGCGATGGAATCAAATTGAAACGTAGGCTAGGTATCGTTGATGGTTCCCCCTATGGATATCTAGTTGAGTTGGAAGGCCCTAATGTTAAGAAAGATGAGAGCACAAAGCAACAACTCGTACCACGGATGAAAAAGCTACCCAGCAAGGTACTGTTTTACATTCACAACCTTTTGAAGCTTAGCAATGTGTTGCCTGTCTTTTAATAATTCTAGGTACCTGATTCTTTCACAGATGTTCAGAACCTTTGTCCTTGACAAAGATTTTGACATGTCACTTGCTTATGAGTCTGAGGATTTCCTACCCCCAGGAATTACCTCCCCTGTGTTTGCACAGTATTCTGTTTCTGGTTTGACGGATGCAACTGAGAAGTAAGAGCTTACAGTTTGCATTATTTATTGTTACTTTCCGTTTATAGAGAACAATGGTTTTCCAACAAATAAAACTTTTGGATCTGGACAGATATTCTTCTCGGAATCTATCAGCACCTATCAAGGCAAATCTGCATTTTTCTCTAAGTAGAAGTGGGATTCTCAGTCTAGATAGGGGAGATGCTGTCATTGAAATCACAGAATGGGTAGAAGTTCCTAAGAAAAACGTAACTATCGATAACAACACAACCTCAACAACAGACAATGCCTCTACTGGAGCTGTCTCTGACGAGAATTCACAAGAAAATAAAGAGGAGCTAGAAGCTGATGGTGGAAACAGCACTGCTTCAAATACAACCGCAGAAGAACCAGCTATGGCTGACCTGGGGACAGAAAGAAAGCTGAAAAAGCGGACATTTAGGGTTCCTCTGAAGGTGTGTATTCTGGATTACTGTTTCCAAAATTTTCTTGATTAGTATCATCACCACTAACAAATTGTTTTCGAATATATGACTTGTAGGTAGTTGAGAAAACTGTTGGACCTGGAGCACCTTTTACGAAAGAGTCTCTTGCCGAAGCTAAGACAAAATTAGAAGCCTTGGACAAGAAAGATAGGGAACGAAGACGAACGGCGGAGTTAAAGAACAACCTTGAATCTTATATATATGCTACCAAAGAGAAGGTGTGTGCGCTTTATATAGATCACTATCTCCATTACTTCACGGTTCTTTTGTTGCTATATAGTCTTCGTTTTATCTAGAATATGTTGTATTTAGCTGGCTTCTTCTCAAAACTCAACGCTGTTGTTTTATTTTGCTCGTTAAACAGCTAGAAACACCCGAGTTTGAAAAGATTTCCACCCAAGAAGAGCGGAAGGCGTTTGTTGAGAAGCTTGATGAGGCAAGTATCATTTTTCTTTTGAACTGTATTATACAATTGGGGAGTGTAAGCGTTTGACACTGAGTGATGTCTTGTATGGTCCAGGTGCAAGATTGGCTTTACATGGATGGTGAGGATGCTAATGCCACGGAGTTTCAGGAGCGGCTTGACTCCCTAAAAGCCATTGGCAGTCCCATATCTTTGCGGTTTGTTCTCTACTCATATTTGAATTGAACCGGAGATTGCTTGTTTGCTATAAAGTTATCTGATATAAAACATTTGCTATATATATATGTACAGATCGGATGAGCTTACAGCACGACCCGTAGCTGTTGAATACGCTCAAAAATACCTAACCGAAGTGAAGGAGGTATGCTGTGACTGACATTACATGATTTTTGCAGTTTTCTCATGATAGAGAGCTAACACAGTTTTGAGTTTCAACCACGTTTGCAGATCATAAAAGAGTGGGAGACGAACAAAACTTGGCTTCCAAAAGAAAAAATCGACGAGGTTGATTTGCTCATCTAAATGACAGCACAGCTCTCTTTTTAATAATTCGTGGCGAGCTTCTCCTAAATTGTGCTGTTTTATTTCAGGTCTCAAAGGAAGCAGAGAAAGTAAAAAGCTGGTTGGAGAAAAATGAAGCTGAGCAAAAAAAGTGAGCATTGCTTCATTTACTTACCTCTTAACGTCTTTAAAATTAGAGAGTTAACATGACAAGACTTGGTCACAGGACTGCTATGTGGAGCAAGCCAGTGTTCACGTCAGATGAAGTGTACGCCAAAGTATTTACTCTCCAAGACAAGGTACACGAAATGAGTTTGATAAATAATTAAAGTTGCAAAAAGGAGTTTTCATTTAATTTGAGGGTTAAAATAAAAAATATATATAGGTGACGAAGGTGAATAGGATTCCAAAGCCAAAGCCAAAGATAGAGAAAGCAACAAAGAAGGAGAATGCAACGGAGAAAGATGAAAAAACAAAAGGCTCAGAAGACTCCACCAATGCTTCTGAATCTGAAGCTGCAGCCAACGAAGAAGAGGGCCACGACGAGCTTTGATTAACATTACATACATAATAATAGAGTTTTTCATTGAGCTTTTAACTTAAGTGTGTGTGTTTTAAGTGTCAAATAGGAGGGTTGGTTAGTAAAAGCCAAGCTGAGCTGAGCAAAAGGATTTGATTCCTTTCTCAACTTCTTCATCATATCAAGTTTTGGTCTCTTTTCTCTTCTTTCAGTTGAAACTTTATTATAGTAGAACTTTTTATTCAATTTCTCTGGTTCTCCATCATACAAAAAAAACCATTGCATTGTCTATCCTATATATACACGCCATTAGAGCATGATTATCCAAGTCTCTTAGCTAGGTGTCTTAACACAATTATGATTAAAAGAAAAAGAAAAATTATAATTATCACAAGAAACGTCTCCTAATTAGGAGTTAGAAGACACGTATTTTAGAGGACATGTGTTATAATTGTGTAGCTCCCATATGATTAAAAAAAATTTTTGGTGAAACCTTTCGTCTCTCTATCTCTCCTATGTGTCTCTGCCGATGAAGAAAATTGCATGTAGCCGACTGAAAAAGGGAATATGAATTACTCGTTAAAGCCATTGATCGGAGCTCTGTTTGGGTCTATGTTCGTCAAAAAGGGTTCTTATCTCTCTCTCTCATTCTCGAGTCTCATCTTTGCGTTTTCCCGCTGCTCGATCTCGAGCTCTAATCACCACTTTGTGGTCTCCACTCACCCGCAATCGAACAGGTGGCGCCTCTTGTCCACTCTCAAGCCTCACTGCCATATCTCTGCTCATCATACCGATGTGCTCTGCTTCACACCGCAACAGTCTCACCGTCGTTGTCGCGGCAGAGCTCTCATCCATCACAATTCATCGCTGAATCCGTGACCAAACCACACCACGATAGCACCTGCTCCAAATCAAGCTTCTCTGGCGCGTTCTTGCTTCACAACCGGCATCTCCGTCTTGTTTTGTTCTCGTCATCACCGGATTCATGCCTTACCGTCAGGATCAAAGTGGAGAAGAGCAACAGTGGCGTTTTGACAAAAGGTTTGGCTTTTTAAAACTTTTAGTTGTAGGGAAGTTCAGAGCTTGAGATGTCTAGTTTCTAAACTCAGTTTGTGGTTTTTGTTGTCTCTGTGCTAACTCTACCGCTATGACTAAGAGAAGAAGTAACTACATATATATGTGTTATCTTTGCTCGTTTCTCTTTATTGAGTGAGTTCTTGATTTTTTAATGCTGAAACTATAATGAGACCAACTTTTAGTTTTTTAAGAAACTTGGAGTTGATTGGTGGTGTTTGTACGTGAGCTGTTTGCTTTGAACATCCTTTTCTCGAACTTGAATTCGGTATTTTTCTCACTTGATTGCATTTACAGACAAAGAATGTCCTGCGTATTACAACTGGTAAGGAGATCAAAGCACAGATATGGAACACAGCAGGGCAAAAACATTTCAGAGCAGTCACTTCTGCGTATTACAGAGGTGCTGTTGGAACTCTTCTTGTTTACGACATCAGCAAACAGCAGAATTTCCAGAGCATTGGTAGTTGGCTTAACGAGCTGCACAGTAAGTAACATCACACACAAATACTCATCTCTCTTTATTTTCTTATACTAAACAATCTCATCTATCCTGCTTGGTGGTCATTGGTTACTTTATTCTGACTGTAGTTTTGTGAGTACCTGCATAGGAGGAGCTTTGTTTCTATTACTAGACAGCACTGAAACTCCTTGTCTGATATATATGCCTTTGTTGTGTTGTACTTGTTTCTTGACAGGTGGTGTTGCGGAAACGCCTTGTCCATATCAAAAGAGAAGTTTGGTTTTGCATCAGTTGTAGCTGTTGTTTTCGTTTTGTCCTTGTCATTGTAGAGGTAACAACTTCTTTTCAAATACTGATGGGGTAATCTCATCCCCTTGAGTCATAGTTTTGTAATTTTTCTTAAGAACCTTTAATTAAGAAACTATCATTGGAGCACAAAAACTAGGTGTCTCTTAACTAAAGTTCTAAACTACAATTTATTATTTAAATAGTCATTAAGAGACTCTAGTGGAGTTTCATGGTTAATCATGCTCTTAGAGCAGGATTATCCCTAAAGTTTTTTAAAAGTTTCTTAAATTTTTTTTTTAACTTTTTGTCTGATTTTTTTAAAAATAAAAAAAAAAAAGCACCAATCGCGGGCCGCCACGCGTCGGTGGGGCCCGCGTACAGTGCAAAACCCCCTCTGTAACCGATCCTTAATAGATAGTTTTTAGAACTGGTTTTTGCTTTTTTATGGGTCCCACCACCTGTAAAACCCCTCTAAGAACCTCTCTCCCTTCCCCTTTAATCCTGCTCTTAGGATCCTAAGGGCATCCGCAACCGTGGATCTTCCTTAGAGTCCTTAGGAATAGTGTTTTTTAATTTTTAATTATTATTATTATTTTTTTTCAGATTTAAAAAAAATTAAAAAAAATAAATACCAACCAATCACGGACCGCCACGTGTCGTGAATAGTATAAGGATCAATCCTTATATAAGGATTTTTTAGAATGAATCCTTAACTTTTTTGATTATTTAATTATTATTTTTCCTAAGGATTCCGTTAAGAACCCCCCATTGCGGGTGGCCTAAGGCTTGAACGGAGTAACACATTCGCTAAAAGGTCAGGTGCAGCTTCCACTGCTTTAGTTACCGCTTCGTCAGTGAGCTTTTACGATTCTTTCTTTTGTTAGTTTGCTCTTTCCGATATGGAGTTATGGAGAGAAAGTAACCAATTCAGAAGGTGGAAATGGCATTCTGGTTGATTAAGCAAAAGTAATCTCTCGTATCAAGTCACAGAGATATTTTAGAACATGATTATCCCTATCACCCCTAATAGATTTCTTAATGAATTTTTAATTAATAAAAGTAATCTAAGAAATTTAGTTAAGAAACTTTCATTTTTGTGTTGTTCAATGAGAGTTTCTTAATTAAGAATTCTTTAAAAAAAGTTATTAAAAATTTTCTGTCAAAGATAAAATTTATTAATTAAATAAAATGTATTAAAATATTAAAAGATAATATTTAAAACATAAATTAAAAATATAAAATAAAAATTAATACAATAATCGAGAATAATTTGAAAAAATATTAGAGCTCAGTAGTTGTTTCCATCACTTACAAATTTATGCCATATATGTTCAACCAAATCATCTTTCAATTGTTGATACATTTTTTTTATCACGAATTCTAGTTCAGACACTCATCATATTGGCGATTTGTCAGGATATCTGTAGAATACGTGAGCCACATATGAATTTCCGGTGTCTTCTCCTTGTTGGAACTCTGAAACATCAAATTGAGTGTATCCATCTCGTTCTTCTACTGTCATATTATGGAGTATGATACATGCTCTCATAATCTTCCCAATTTTGACTTTATCCCAAAAAATGCTGGATTTTTAACAATAGCAAAGCGTGCTTGCAATTTTCGGGCAGCTTCTTGATGTTGAGCAAATAAAACTGCTTTTAGGCCCTTGTGGTACTGGAATTGATTGGATAAAAATTGCCCATTTCGGATAATTACCGTCGGTGAGATAGTTAACCAAATGATACTCTCTTCCATTGACAGAGTAAGTGACTTGCGGAGCTTGACCTTTTATCATGTCATCAAAAACAGGTGAGCGATCAAGAACATTGATGTCATTTAAGGTACTTGGAGGTCCAAAAAACGCATGCCATATCCATAGATCATACGAAGCAATCACCTCTAAAACTATTGTGGGTTTTCCCGAACCAAATGTATATTGACCTTTCCAAGCGGTTGACAATTCTTCCATTCTCAATGCATACAATCGATGCTTCCTATCATCCCAGAAAATCCACGTTGCTCACCAATATCAAGTAGACGTTGAAGATCAGCAGGTGTTGATCTTCTTAGGTACTCATCGCCGAATAAATTTATTGTTCATTCCACAAAATGTTTCACACATGACTGAGTTGTCGTTGCACTGAGTCGGAGGTATTCGTCAACATCATCAGCCGCAGTACCATAGGTCAAGACACGAATGGATGTTGTACACTTCTGAAGTGGAGAGAGACTAATCCTTCCAAGAGCATCTTTCTTTTGTCGAAAGAATTCAACTTCATTGGGGAGTCGATCAACAATATGCATGAACAATGGCTTGTTCATTCTAAATCGTCGTCGAAATAGATTTTCAGGATATGCTGGAGGGTCACTGAAATAATCATTCCATAAACGTATATCGCTTTCTTCACGATTTCTTTCGATATGAACTCGTTTTTTCCTTCTTTTCGTTTATTCTTCTTGATCACCATAATCAATGGATAAATTCTCGAATGTTTGATCAAATAATTGATGAAAATATTGATCAAAATTTTCATCGTCTACTCCCTCAAGCGTGTTATGAGAAGAAGATGCCATGTATGTGATCAAAATGTAGAACATGTTTTTGATTCTTTTTTGAATAATATTTGTGATCAAGGAGATAGTTTTAGATAACTTTGTGAGAAGGAGATAATTGATACACTAAAAATCGGATCTTGCTACTGTCAAGTTAACAGTTGTAGTTGTAGTACTTGAGATTCAATTCCAGAGGACCGTTATACACTATATCTTAAGATTTTAGTTTCTTAGCTAAAACTTTCATATTTAACAGAGAACAAGGTAAAAATAACAGAGATCAAAGTACGGTTTGAGCTATTTTAAATTTGGGAGAAAGCTAGTCTATGGTGATTAAACGGGTGTTAGATATCATTAAGTCACACAACTATTCAAGTTTGACTTAAGAACAAGCCCAGAACATAGATCAATGGCTAGAACAGCCCACTGTCATGGCGCTTGTTCCTTTCAGAGAACAGCCCCAGAGACTAAGTTGTCGCTTGTTCCGAGTTCTGTCTATGAACAGTAACGATCAGATCAATTCATTTCATATTACACCCTAATATCTACTTTCACTGATTAGGGATATAATACTTATTCTAAACAGTTCAAGCAATCTATAACACAGTTAATAAATAGATGAAACCCTAGATCTAACATAAAGTGATCAGATTCATGCTAGCATTAAGTTAAGTTTAGAATAAAGGCTATCAATGAACATACAACTTATTTGTGTGTAGCTTAATCAATCCAACACCCTAACACCCTAAACTAACAAGATCGACTACTCAGCAATCATGGCAATAAAAACAGTAAGAAATACTGAATACTACTCCATAAAACGAAATCAAAAACTAAAAGTAGGGTTCAAGAAATCTTCTCAGAATCGCGAGAACAAGGTGAAGATTCTTCTCTACCTTTACGAAGTATTGAATCCAATAGAGTTTTTGCTGAAAAGTATGAAAGAAAATTGAACAATAAGATGGATGAAAGGATAAGGAATCAGCTAAAAATAAGCAAGCCACTCAGGAACAATAAGATGGATGAAAGGATAAGGAATCCTAAGTGTGATCTCGTTTCCCTGCTCTAGTGCTGATCATTCTAAGCATTTCAGTCAAAATTAGGCTCAAGTTAGATGGAGTTAAGTTATACAGGTGTACCATTACAAGCAGAGGGCTTATGGAGAACAAAATGATGATGTCAGGGTGTTCCAGGTCCAAGTGTAGGTCTTTCGTCACTGCTAAGGTCACTGGATAAGATAACTAAAAGCACACAGTTGTTAAAAATAGAGTCCTAGTTCCCACAAATTTGGACTGACTCAATAAATCACAGCAGACTCGATAAGTGCCTCCCCCAGACTTACTTCACACCGTCTCTGGTGTGAAATAGAATCAAGGAAGGCCACCTTTTTTTCGAGTCACTTACCTGGCAGGGAACAACGTCAGAGAACAGGGTCACCTTGTTCTCCAAATGTGGTAACTCGGGTTTTTCTTGTTTAATCCTGAAACTAATAAAACCTAAAACAAAAATCAGAAACAATGAGAACCTAAATTATATACACACTTACCAGTGAGTTGCCTCCCACCAAGCGCTTAGTTTAAGTCATTAGCTTGACTTGGTGATAGGGTTCAGTCAGGTTGAGCATGAGCGCTTGTTCCAAAACAAGCTCCACAATCAGACATATTCAGCTTCAAAACTCTACTCAACAACCCTTTTACAGTGGCTTCCCCTTTCTCTTTCAGCTCATGTGTGAGAATCACTCTGAATTTAGAGAATGGTTTAGATGAGCCTTTGCACTTTACCCCATACTCAATGGAATTCTCATCACACATGCGAGGTCTCAAGGTCATTGTAGGGTCACCCTTGACCCTTTTCTTCTAGACCTTTTCTTTCACCTTTGCATACCCACAGAGTTTCTTGGTATCAGTGTGAGGATCTCCATCCAAGACAAGCCGGCTCTCACCTTTATCGCTGAGCTCCCTTTTAGGATCAACCTTCATCTTATCTCCACTAACCAATGAGATGCAAGAGGCGTGCAACGTAGGGAATTTGGGAGGAACAACCTTATAGAAAACCTTCTTGTTGATGTTGGAGAATGATACCTTCTTATTAGGCATATCGATGATTGCTCCCACTATATCCATAAATGGTCTCCCAAGGATCAGAGGCATCTCATAGTCCTTTCTCATCTCAATAACCTGAAATTCAGTATGCATAATACAATCTCCAACCTTGACAGGAATGTTGCGAATTGTACCATAAGAGACTGCTCTGGAAGAGTTTGCAAAAGGAAGAGTCATCAGAAAAGGCTCAACATCAACATTACCCAGCTTGTCTACAATCGCCTTTGAGACAAGATTCACACTAGACCCAGAGTCACAAAGAGCTTCCTTGAATTCAGCTCCTGCGATGGAACATGGGAAAACAAACTTTCCAGGATCATCAAGCTTAGGCAACACCTTGGGTTCTGGCCTCAATGCTTCGATAAAGAGTGCTTCAATTTTCCCTTTAGTCTCTCTACAGTTTCTGAAGAACATATGCAATGGACGAATCTCCCAAGCATGTTCAAATGAGATATTTTTAGGAAGCCTTCTCACCATTTTCCTAAATCCAGCCAGCTGCTCTGCACTAATGGAATCCATCAAATGTTTAGGTGGAATTGGATAGGAAACCTTAGGAACATAAACTCGAGCTGGTGGAGTCTCAACAGATTCACTTTGAGCAGTTGCTTCAGAGTTAGCAGGGTGCGTTGTTCTCTCTTCTGCGCTCAAAGAAGTTTCAGCAAACAACTACTCTGTTGCATTACAATGCTCAACCCTAGGATTTTTATCTGTTTTTTTTCAGGGAGCATCCCTTGCTGCCTCTTGACACTTTCAGCTGTTTGAGCCAGAGCAATGTGAATCTGGCGCATGTGGCTGCTCACAGTGTCATACTTAGTATTCAGCTCAGTGAACATGTTGTCCATCATGTTGTTGATCTCGGTGGTAGCCTAGTTCAACGCCTTCACCTGAATCTGTTGACTTTGGAGCAGCTGATGCATCATGTTCCCTAAGACCTTGAGCTCCTCCTGCTGTCCGCTTGATGTTGCTGGAGCAGTTTACTGATTGCTCTGCTGCTTCTGCTGGTTTTGGTGTTGATCCTGGTTCTGGAAACTTTCTGGGACTGACTGAAGACAAAGGTCTTTCCATGAAAATTTTGTGGAAACCCTCTTTGCTGAGCAGCACCTTGAGCTTGATTGTTTTGGGCTTGATCCCCAGGGTTCTCTACGTTGTTGCTCCGATAAGAGAGCAGGTTGGGGTTGTTCCCGCTGTTTGAGTTTTTGTAGTAGTTCTTGTTCTGAACATACCCTTGACCGTTGATGTAGAGCACTTCCTGGTGATCATCTCCTTTTTTTCCATCTTTTGCGGCCTGGTCCTTAGATATCTGATCAGGTGTAGCTTCCTCCGTATACAAGACTTGACCTTTGTTGCTCTTGAGGAGCAGATCAACCTTGACAGTGAGTTCATCTTTCCATTGAGCATCAATGCTGTTGACTTTCTTGGAGCGATCAGTCTCTGGGTTCTTGTTGGCTGAGATAGCAGCCATGTTCTCTATCAGCTCAAACGTTCCTTCAGTAGTTTGAGTCATGAAATCTCCCTTACTCGCAGAGTTCAAGGCATTGCGGAACTCCCAGTCCACACCATCATAGAAAAATCCCAGGTTGTAGTCCTGATCAAACCCGTGATGAGGGCACTCTCTGATTATGTCATTGAATCGCTCCCATGCTTCATTAAAGGGTTCATTGGAGTGCTGCTTGAAGGAGGAGATCTTATTCCTAAGAGCAACCGTTTTTTCTTGGTGTAGAAGTGACTCAAGAAGGCAACTCGAGCCTGCTCCCATGTAGTGAGAGAGCCAGTCGGCAGTGATTTTAACCACCTTGATGCCTTGTCGGCAAGAGAGAACGGGAACATCATACACTTGACGAAGTCAGGTGAAACCCCGTTTGAGTGAGTCATAACACATATCTCCTCAAAGGTTTCGATGTGTTCCATTGGTATTTTTGCCGGGAGACCATGGAACATCTTTCTCTGCACCAGAGAGATCATAGAGGCCTTGATCTCAAAATCCTGCCGAGCACATGGTGGAGGAGCAATGGCTGAGTGAGTGGTTGGGAAATTTCTAGGAAGATTCGTTTCTCCAATCCGAGCTGGTTGCTCCTACTGTTGTTGAGCAGCCGCTTATTGAGCTTGCAAGGCCTGTTGCATTTGCTGCATCTGCTGCATCTGCTGTTGCATCAGGGCCATTGCAGCAGTGAGATCATGCTCATTGTTATGATCGCCCATGTTGGCTTGAGTAGGTCTTGATTGAGTTTGGTTGTTCCTTTCTAATCTTGTGAGTTCTTGATTGCTGAGGGTGATTAATGGACTTGAGGTGTTGCTTCGAGTATTTCTACTTGACATACACCTGGAACATCACCTGCAAACAAGAAAATAGAGCAAGTTAGATGTCTTAGACAAAGTATAAAACCAAGAAAATATAGGTAAAAGCTGGTCCCCGTCGCAACGGCGCCAAAACTTGATACACTAAAAATCGGATCTTGCTACTTTCAAGTTAACAGTTGTAGGTGTAGTACTTGAGATTCAATTCCAGAGGACCGTTTTACACTATATCTTAAGATTTTAGTTTCTTAGCTAAAACTTTCAGATTTAACAGAAAACAAAGTAAAAATAACAGAGATCAAGGTACGGTTTGAGCTGTCTTAAATTTGGGGGAAAGCTAGTCTAGGGTGATTAAACGGGTGTTAGATATCATTAAGCCACACAACTATTCAAGTCTGACTTAAGAACAAGCCCAAAACATAGATCAATGGCTAGAACAGCCCACTGTCATGGCGCTTGTTCCTTTCAGAGAACAGCCCCAGAGACTAAGTTGTCGCTTGTTCCGAGTTCTGTCTATGAACAGTAACGATCAGATCAATTCATTTCATATTACACCCTAATATCTACTTTCGCTGATTAGGGATATAATACTTATTCTAAACAGTTCAGGCAATCTATAACACAGTTAATGAATAGATGAAACCCTAGATCTAACATAAAGTGATCAGATTCATGCTAGCATTAAGTTAAGTTTAGAATAAAGGCTATCAATGAACATACAACTTATTTGTGTGTAGCTTAATCAATCCAACACCCTAACACCCTAAACTAACAAGATCGACTACTCAGCAATCATGACAATAAAAACAGTAAAAAATACTGAATAATACTCCATAAAACGAAATCAAAAACTAAAAGTATGGTTCAAGAAATCTTCTCAGAATCGCGAGAACAAGGTGAAGATTCCTCTCTCCCTTTACAAAGTACTGAATCCAATAGAGTTTTTGCTGAAAGTATGAAAGAAAATCGAGCTGAAAGAGTCTGCTCTTCTTAATAGTCGTGCCTCTCTTTTTAAAGCTTTTTGTGGCGACTGGAAGGAGGGGGAAATAAAATTAGGGTAAATCATAAGAGAATCTGCAGTTTCCTAAAATATCTCCGCGGGGATCAAGGCTCTGCTTGATCTCTGGGACAAAATTCAAATTTTTCTTTTTTTTCATGTTTCCCTCCAAACTTCCACAGCCTCTTTTGTACCTGAAATGTCTCAAATAAAGCTGTAAGTACCCTATAGTTGCATGAGAAAGATCAATAAATCACAACCAAAGTATGCTAAAAACACACTATATCAATAATGCAACTTTGTGATCAACGAAAGTCTTTCTCGATTACTTTGTGAAGAGGAGATAATGGAAGCTGTTTGGTGAGAAGTAGAGAAGAAGAGTTTGTGATTTTAATTCTTTGTGTATACAACCTTTATATAGAGAATGAGAGAAGAAAACTACAACAGAAACCAAATGCATCTTGTGACTTGCATAATAATACAACCAATATTGTCACTTGCTTAAAAATACAAACAAAACCAATAAAAATCATGCACACATAATACAAACAATATTGTCTTCTTGCATCTCGTGACTTCTTGTATCTCGTGACTTCTTGCATCTCGTGACTTCTCTTGCTTAAACAAACAGAACATTTTATATCACAACATGTTATATCAAGCTTCAACAAGAACATAGAAACAAAAATATAACCATTGAAACATATATACCACAACATGTCATTTCACATAACCCTTGGAAACATAAAATATGTTACATAGACCATGGACATATAGACCGAAGATAAATAGACCAGAAACACATAAAACAAAACATGAAACATAACATGATTTTAACATGAAATAGAACATGAAAACCGAAGACACATAGACCAAAGACACTTGTTTTTAGCATGCTACAAACAAGTTCTCACTAATTACCCAACATCTCACTAATTAGCCAACATCTCACTAATTAGCTTCTTCTTTAGCTTCTTCATATTCAGATAGTAAATTCTTTTTGGAAATGAGACTGTCAAGCAAACCCATCTTTGAAAGTCCCTCTTTCACTGCCAAGTCTTTCTCTTTAATAGACCACATGGTCTGAAACTCAGAGACAGCCTGGTGAAGACGAGAGAAGACGGAGGAGACGCCGCGACGACCTAGAGAGTCATCATCCGTGGTGGGTTTCAATCGCTCTTTTGACGGAGAGAAGACGAAGGAGAGGCCATGACTTTCCGACAGAGTCTCTATCGTCGTCTGTGGTGGGTTTTGAGCGCTCATCTGACAGAGAACATAGAGGAGACGCCATGATGACCAACAGAGTTGTCGGTCATCTTTGACGGAGAAACCGAGAGAAGACGTGGTGGGTTTTGATCGCCGAACGACAGAGAAGACGAGGAAAAAAAAGAAAACCGAGAGATAATAAAAGAAAGAAAAAAAAATCTCCAACCCTTTTTACGCTGATACGTGGTTGCAAAAATCCCATTAAAATCGGTTCCGAAAATCCCCACTTAAGGATCGGTAACGTTTTTTATAATTAATTTTCATTTAATTAAATCACCTATTTCTTTAGAAACCTTGTTAAGAAACAAGGATAATCATGGTCTTTTAGAAAACTCGTCTATTAGTAGAAAAAATAATCAATATAATGATCTTCTTTAAGTTGGATGACGTAACTGTTACAAAACATGCATGCCCCTCCAACAAGCAAATGATCGAGCTCTTAAGAATCAAAATTCTTATAGACCGAGAAACAAGGAGGTATGTGGTAATAATGTCAATGGAGCCTTCTAGAGTCTGAAAAAGTTTCTTGACACCCCAAATTCGCGAACATATCAAATGTAGTTATACAGTTTCATGTCATCCACATTACTTTTCTCTTTAAACCCACACTAGATTTTGATTCGCGCTTTGAAGACACGAGTATTAACTCTTACGTTTTTATACATAGATATTCGTTTTATGACTAGTGTTATATATTTTAGATGTGTCGCCGTATACTAATTGTATTCAAAAGACCCGGACTAAATAGTGTAATAAGATTGTTAGTTTTCTTATAGCAGGTATATTGTTAGTTTGTTTTTTGTATATTTTTTTTTGTAAATAGCTAACATTTTCTGTAACTTTTTATATGTTAAAGATATGTATAGTTTTTATGTAAATTATTATTAAGAGATTTTGATAATTATATTTATTTTTTGTTGTTGCATAACTATACATTTATGCCATAGCAAATTTACACATTAATTTGATACTTTATTCCTAAACATTGATTTTCTTTTAAATAACAAAGTATATCTACCATTTTGTTTTATAATAAAATATTAATTAAATGGATTTATCATATTTTCAATACAAAATATTGTGAAAATAATATTATTTACTTTTTCTCTCAAACATATTGATTTATCTAGAAGTGTAAAAATATTTGTATGTAAGTGTAATAGTTTACTATCAATTAAAAATGAGTTCTGTAAAATTTTGACCCGATATAATTGAAAAGGCCCACTTAATTTAGACCATCAACCTTCATAAAAATGTACATGGGCCATTGTAATGAAAAATGAATATTAAAAATGCATTACTAAAGTCAGGTCCATGGCCCAACTGATGATCAGAAATGTCAACACATACGGATTTGAGTATGTGTTGTCTTTTTTTAGAAACGTCAACAAAAAAATATCTTTGTCTCTCTCCACCGAAAGGTTGTGCTCTCTAGCTCCTCGATCTGTACTCGTAATTAATATAAAGTTTTCGGCTGGGTTGTAGTCTTTCTACATCGTTCAGGTACTTGTAAACTCCTTTTTGTGCTTAAATTACATATACTGGATTATCTAAACCATAGAAAGAGACAGAATCGAGTTTCTTTTTCAGATCTGAAATTTTTAGTTTTAAATATATTTTGCTTGTCGGATCAAAAGACTCCTCGATGTATTCCAATGATCAATCTTAGCAAATCTGTTGTTGATGGAGATATTTTATGTATCTGAAGTATATTTAAAAGACTAAAAGTTCGGTGTTTCACAAAAAATGGAAGAAAAGTTCGATCTACTTAAGCGAGAAAACAGTTACAGATCTTCTTTTCTCCGTGGATAACGTAGTTGTCGGAAAAAGAAACTCGCCCCTGTCTCTATCATCACCTTACGATGCAACTAAGATCTGTAAGTTGTTTGTGAAAGCTTTTTTAAAAAAAAAAATCTTTCTCGACTCTTATTTTTTTCGTTAGATTTTTGTTGCAATCATCAATATGCATCTTTTGACTTATTAGGCCGCTCTACTTAGACGAGAAAACAGTTACAGATCTTCTTTGTCTCCATGGATAACGTCGCTATCTGAAAAAGAAACTCGACTCTGTTTCTATCATCATCTTACAATTCAACTAAGATCTGTAAGTTATTTGTGAAAGTGTTTTTAAAAATTTCTTTCTCGACTCTTATTTTGTTTCGTTAGATTTTTTTTTTGCATTTATCAATATTCATCTTTTTGAATTATTAGGCTGAGTTTAAATATAATGAGATAAAGTTAGATAAAAATCAGTTTTTATTTTAAAAGTATAGTTCTAATTTAAGTTATAATCACCATCTAAATAAAAATAAAATTTTAACTATGATTCGGGTTGGGTCATATAAATGTGATTTGTGCCCAAATAATCTATGATTTAATAAAAAGAACATTAGGGTTCTGTTACATTTTTTTGGGAACAAACGAACAGATATGTCACCGACGAAAATAAACAGATTTTTTATTTCTCTCAAAACAAAGTTAAGATCCAGACCACCAGTTATTTCTTTCTGGCATCTTGGGATATAGAGACCGACATCTTATGATTCCGAATCAATACTGAGAAGATATATACATATCGTTAGTGTAAAATGGTAACATATAAAGGTTTGAAACTTTTTAGTTTTAAGTTAGAATCGATTTCTGTTTTTGATGTTCTTTAGTTTTGTTTTATGATTTTACTTATTTATTTCTTTTGTTGCTTTGTGTGTATATTGATTGGAATTTCTGTAACAGCTTCTCCAGAAGTGCGGCAAGCATAGAAGGAGTTTATTGAAGCTGTAGTGGAGTTGATAAATCGGGAAGTTCCATCAGATGATTTCCGTGAGGTTGCTTTTACAGCGTATAGTCTTTGGCAAGCGAGTGGAGAAGAAAGACAATGATTCTTGATAAGAGTAAGTACTGCTGATTTTTTAAATTGTGTATTTACTTATAAAAACTTCAGAGATTACTCTATGGAAATGGACAGAGGTTGTAATTTTCTAGTGTGTTGAGAGGTAATTCTTTTTTTTATATATTGAACACATGTGGGAGAAGAAATGACCACAAGCTGAGCAGAAAGAAGTTACTCTACCACAATGAGCAAGAGAAAGTAAACAACTCACTGCATGTAATTCTGATTACTTAATTGAGATGAAAGTAATGTAGTATCATGTAGATTTAGGAATAAGATTGAACCATTGCCTTACATAGTAGTAGTAAATGGCTTTGGTATTGATTGAATAATGATGCATAGCTGGGTTATCGTGGATGAATGAACTTGCGACTACCAAAGAAGTTCAAAATTATAACACTTAAAAGAAAACCACCAATACGAATAAATGAAAATTTTCTAAAATAAAATCAAATCCATACTCTTATTAAAATAAGTAATTTAAACTAAAATGACCATCTTCTGAACTAGACTCCCTGAACTCCATGCTTAAAACATCTGAACCTGCATGTAACAAAAACAGTTGCGTTAGGGTCAAATTATTTTCCCTATCCACAGCAACATAAATCACAAAGTTATATAAACATGGATTATAAAAAAACTTCTATTGAGAATACCTTATCACTAATACTCTTCTAGATTATTAAAAACCTCCTTCAAAACATCATTAGTAGTTTTTTTCTTAGGTTTACTCTGCAGGTGTCCATTTACTAGCCTCTTTACGAGCTTTCTTCCGAGGTCTTGGAGTATCTTCCTTCACCACAACTATCGCTTTCTTCGATGGACTCACAACCGCCGGCTTTGTATTGACCCAAGTACCGTGACTTCCCAGCAATCCATGGTCTCTGATTAAACATGACTTTAATTAAGTTCTCTGCGGCCGGGTCCTTTGCATCAGAGTCCCATTTTGGAAACATTTCACCAGTGTCCTTCTCAACAAAGTTGATCACCGTAGTCTGTAGTAAATAGAAGATATGAACTTAGATATGACAGATTAAGAAAAATGGAAAGAAAAGTCTTCCTAGATGACTTATAGTTAAGTCTTCTACTAAGTCATCCAACTGAAAGACTTTCCAGACGACTTAATTTTAAGTCTTCTACTAAGTCCTCCAGCTGGAAGACTTTCCAGAAAGACTTAATTATAAGTCTTCAACTAAGTCGTCCAGTAAATACTTGTCTGCAGATAACATCTTTAAAGCATTTGCGTCCTTTGCCACCTATGTAAGCCAGTATCGGTGGAGGCGGACTGTTTGGTATGGGATTACCATAATTAGCACCCAATTCTGACAGAGCTGTGTACACCCAGACATGAAAAGCTTGAATAAACCCATCAACAATGTAACAACCCAAAATATCTTTGCCCTTAATAGAGTCCATCAGCACCTTAAACGCGACTCACCCCCATGGATAATTCTCAAACCGTTCTAACTTCATCACTAGCCTTGCCAAACTAACCCTTGTAGCGGTTTAATACTTTCTCCCTTCGATGTATCCAGTGAAGATGACAAGGTACCCGATCCACTTGCGATCATCCCGAGACCACCCTTCGCATCTCTCAAGTGCTGCTATTATCTGCTCAGTAGATGGTCCAGCTTCGACATGAACTCCCAACATCCCCCAAAAAGAAGCCAACTCCTTTGTAACAACACACTTCGGTCACTCAAGGTCCTTGATGTACTCGAAATTTAGACCAATGGGTATTCATACTTTAACAGTGAAAACCTCACAGGTTGTGGACCAACGAGACTCCACAACTCATACTTCTTCTTTATGTCCAGCTGGACACCGAGCATGTAGTGAACCAGCCTTGAAGCTCAAGCAAATCCCTGCTCTTTGAACTTGATGAAAACTCCCAACCTCGACTCATTCAGCTCTTCATATTCGTCACCATGAAGAGCTTTCTTTAAAGCATTATACAACTTCGAACAATCCGTATGATACGAAATAACTTCCATTGTGGGGGGGGGGGCTCTTCCCTAATGTATGTAGCCTACGAGGGAGTTCTGGAATATCCATTTTTTGTCTGCAAAACAATCAAAGACAACCATCTCAAACACACAACCATCCAGTATAACATTTTAATTAAAAGTCTGGAAGACTTTCCAGACAACTTATAATTAAGTCGTCTGGCAAGTCTTCCAAGACATCCAATAGAACATTTTTAAAGCAGACCTGAAAATTCGGAGAAGATATTGACGCCTTCGACACAACAGTTATAGGTCTGCAAAAATAGACGTGAAAAAGAAATGCGGTGCGAACGACGGTGAGAACAAATATATAAATTGATAGAGACAATGTTTTATGTTCATCTTTTCCTCAATCAATCACTCGAAAGTAAGATATATAATTTACCGGCGGCGGAGTTCAACGAGACGCCTCTCAGAGAAACGACGCTAGGGTTTACAGACAAACGGCGCAAGGGTTTCCTCTCAGATCTGAAATAGAGGAAGCGGCGGTGAGAACGGTGGTGATAACGGCGGAGAGATAACGGCGGTGAGAACGATGGATTGGAGAGAATCGACGAAAATCGCTTTCGAAATCGCCTTTGAGAGAAACAGCATTAGGGTTATCTGAATTTCGCGAAAAAGTAAATAAAAAAACATCTTATATATGTCTGGTAAATAATCCGGTTAGGTTTAAAAGTGCATTGATAAAATGGTAAAATTAAAGGTTCGGTCGGGTTTGAACGACTTACTTGTAAGTCGTATGTTGAATATTGTACATCAGACGACTTACTAGTAAGTCGTCTACTGTAAATATATTCACTAGATGACTTACTAGTAAGTCGTCCTAAAGCTTAAATTTAACTCCTAAACTAAATTGACTAAATTAACTAAATCGTATGATAGATCTCTCACGGTTTCTCTCATATTTTTTTCCTTTCTTCCTACTTAAGAACTAAATTCTAGATTTTTAAAACTTTAATCTCTAAAATTTTGATTATTTCTATACGTTTGTTTATTCTTAGCCAAATCATAGTAAATCTTTACCATTATTTTCACCAATTGCCAAAATTATTGTGTACGACTGATTCCAACAACATTGCAATAATGAGCTTATCAATCTGCGAAGTATACATACAATCTCATTGAAGGAGACTTTACTCATGAGAGAGGCGATGGTCCTGTATCTAATCACTCATCTTACCACCATAACTATCCATCATGAGTCTAGGTCTTGATCTGACTCAAGATAATGAGTCCTTGTGTCAGATGAGTTTGTGAACATGACTTAGGCATTTTAAATCATTTATTGTGGTGTCTAAGGTCGAAAATCGCCTTTGATATATATATATATATATTGTTGTTTGAGACAATTGTCGTTAGCTTACTCAAATTTTGTTAGGTGTAACATTTTTCTACAAAATAGTGTTGTCTGCTGATACATGATTTGTTAGTTTCTATAAAATCAATTACCAAATAGTGGCTATTAGATGATTTCCTCTCTCTATCAGTTTGACAAAAAGCATGAGATAAAGAAGTGGATCACGTCACAAATCATCGTGAAAAGTAATAATTATGGGTCTATAAACCCAAAACTTATCAGTTAAATGAGTCATTTATCGGCGTCTCTGTACATATGATACAAAAACATTTATCAGTTAACAATAGTTATAGTTTTCTGAACTTTTTTAACATCATAAGGCTATTATTATAGTTTTCTGTTATATGAGACAACAAATGTATCAATATTTATTGTTGTTTTTACATAATACCATATATATTAACAAGTTATATTTATGTGTACAGTGGTAAAAAAAAACAATACCGGAGATAAAAGTGGTTATTCATTCTTTTGATATCAAACAATGTATCATGTAACAAACTACGTAACAACTAATAAATTATGTATCAAACAATGTATTCGTTAACAAATCATGTACCAGTTAACAATTTATGTATCAACTAATGACAACTATTTTGTAATTTAGAAAACCATTTATCAGTTAGCTGCAACTTCTTTGTAACAATGAACAAAATAAGTATTCAGAACTACAATAAAAAAAACTAAAAATTCCCCAAAAGAAATAAGATTTAATAACTGACAAAATATTGATTAACATAGATGTTATCCAAATCTAAAATAATTTTTTTGAACTCTTAATGCACTTCCTCGTGAGCCATGATTGATGAGACCACATATTGAAGCTGGTTTGTGATCCCAAAATGAAAACAAAAACCTTAATCCATATATTGATTTTCAATCGCAATCTCTAATTATCCATTGTTTTCAATTCTGGAAATCTATATGGAGATTTATAAATTGAAACATGGTGGCAGAAACGAAAAGATGAAGAGGAGGAATTCGGGGGATGATTGGTGTCGGAAAAGTAAATTTGTGTCGAGTGATAAATCTAAAAAATTAACATATGTGATGTATTTTTTTTTGTGGAAGATAAAAATTAAATTTTAAAAAAAAGGTTGCGATTAATTTATTTTTAGTACGAATTGTTGGAGTTTAGATGAGAAAGAGATTTGTTCAGAGATGAAAGGATAAATAATTGATGGTGAAGAAACAGATGTGTGGTTGAAATGAAACCCGGGACACTTTAGAAAATGCAATCCCTAAAATCTACATTAATCTACACTTATATCAACTCATGGGCGAACTCCTATAAATTTCATTCATGGATATTAAGCTAAATCTCCCAAAAACACAAGACGTTGGGATCCATAATTATCACATTTATTATTAACAAACTGTAATAAAAATAAGTTGGACCATTAAATAAAACAATGTTATTAAGTGTAAGCTTTTGGATACCTATTCAAATTTATATATAATTTTTAAATTTTCAGGTTTTAAAAATTATTTTAAGACCTAATTTAAGATTTTATATATATTCCAAAAATAGTTTAAATGGAATAGATGTTATAATTATTATTTTTTCCAACAAAAGATTGTATTAGACTTAAAAGAATTCCAAATCCGAAAACCAGTTTGGTGGGTCAGAATCAACATAAACCATAGTATAAGGTAGATTCCAAGGTATTATAATTTATTTTCAATCTTTTGAATCCAAATCCATTTGGGATTAAGTTAATATAGTTCATGTTCATGTAAATGTAAAATTAACTATTTGATACATTTATGTAGTAGTTCAGATTTTTAGATCCGCTTTCGGATCTCCATTTGAACTCGGATAATATTTAAAATGATTTTACAGCTCAAACCGGGTAAACATGTTTTTTGGGGGTTTGGATGTTCATGTTGGGTCTAGCCAATTACAAAATCCCAAGCCTAAGGAAAAGAGACTCGCCTGACCGGAGCGGAGAGAAGTGCAGATCTCTTCTCCTCTCCTCTACAACCAAGTTTGGTTCGTCACCGGCGAAGTGCGAAATCCTCTTCTCCGACGTTATAATGCCGGTAAATTTCCCCGTTCAGTGTGAAGCTCCAGATCTCAAACATCTGATTCCTGCTTCTTCTTTTTTTGTTTTGTTTAAGGCGGTGATAGAAGTGGAGCCTCCGAGTCTGTTACGTTACTTGATCGGATCGGCGGTGATGATGATAGGCGTCGTATTACCAGTTGGTTACATGATGTTCCGCAACAAGCGCGTCCCCTCCTCTTCTTCCTACTCTAAACAGACGTAGGTCTGCTCTTTCCCTTCACCTCTCTTGGTTAAGATCTGAAACTCGAATCAGTTTGTTGGTTTCTCTATTAGAATGATCAAAGTTGCAGTGTTGTGTGTAGGAAGATCAACTACCAATCGTTTTATTTGGCCTGAATATGAAGGATAGTTTCTTCTTGTGGGTGGTTTTATTGAAATGAATTAGTATATCTCTGTCGGTTTCCAAAGTTCGTAGCTTTTTTCTTTTGTACAGACTGAAAGCTTCAGTGTACTTTGTGTGTTGGATAAATGATCAGAAATTATAGTTGCTCCTCTTCATTTAAAAGCTTGTTTAGGCTATATAAAGTAACATGTGATCTTTTTGCTTGTACGAGGAGTTTATCATCCTCACCAATTGGTACTAATAATCTGAGACTTTTATTTACTTTTCAGGAACAAGGTTTTGATTTAGAAAGCTAGAGACTGTGGTTGAATTCAACTGGACTGACAAGGATGATGACATATTGAGTGGTATGGACGCTTGTAAAATTACGGGGGATTCTTGTTTTAACATGGGTTGTAAGAGATCCTTTCGATATGAGGTTTAATAAATCAAGAAATGTGAGGTCCTTTTTCGTTCATCTTCTTTTGTTTGTTTCTTGGTTAGGTCATTTAAGGTCTATTATGTAACACATCCTTTTCTCTTCGGTTGTAAAAGATTTAAGTTCCTCTTTCCACCTTCCCAATGCATGTTCAACGCTCTCTCTATCTCCTTGTTTGATACGGAATCTGTAATCTGCTTGGATTGGAATCTTCCATTCTCTCTTTTGGACCTACTTATCTACTTTCCTTTCTGAGGCGTTAAAGCCAAGACCTTCTGGATCATACACCCGCTCATCTGTAGGGAATAGCTTCTTCTTTGGCTTATTTGTTCTTAAATTCAGGCTCAATGAAAAGCTGCGACAGCAAATGTCAGCAAGTTCTTTAATCTCTGGGCTTAGCGAGTTAGGATCTTCAATTTTTTCACATCAGACTTACCTCAATGGATACAAATGTGACAGCAAATGCCAGCAAGCTCTCGTTATCAATCACGCTGGTTAGTTAGTTACAAAATAGTGTATCTGCAAGCACTTTTTCAGAAGTAACAACTAGAGACCTGTTTCGGAATGCAAGTAATGTGATCAACTCTCAAATGATGCAGGATCAGGATGCATATTCGAGACTCTCAAGCTAGGGAAGCCATGATTGTTGTAGTGAACGAAGATATGATGGACAATCATCAATGCAAATGAGCTGAGTACTTGCAGTGAGGAACCATTTGTACTGCGCACGTCCTCGCATGCTTCACCAGGCCTTTACGAGAATGGAGTTCTAAACTTGGAATCTCTGGTTCGTTATACTCCAGGTGACGGAGCACCTGTTGCCTACATCATCCACAGCTTCCTCGGATTCCCCATGACTAAACAGATACACAAGGACAAGTGTTTTGAGTGTTTACTGAAAATACAGTGGTCTTGGTCACTCTCATATCCATAAACAGTATGGCCTTTATATTCTTACCAGTATGCTATTTTAATGCCCCAAAATGTAAATGATTGATCTTGAAAACGTTTGTATTGTGATTTGGGTCGAATATGAACATATACGGGTGTTTTTTTCCAAACTGTACCAAGGAAGAAGATATAAAATGCTTGCTCAAAACCATATAGCTCGAACACAATTGTATAGTCTCCAAAATTTGCAAAAACATAAAGTCAACAACATGCTAGAGATAAAAGAGCAGCAAAAGATAATGATAGCAGAAAGCAATTAACGGTAACGACGAAGGGAGAGAGAGTTGTTCTTCTTCCATGTAGCTCTGCGAGACGGGCGGTTCTTGTGGTTGTTGTGTCCCTTTCCGCGCAGTCCTCTGTTCTTCTTTCCCTCGGATGTAAGTCCTCTGAGCTCACGGTGTTTGTGTACCGGGTTACAGATCCAGTTGATTCTCGGGTCATTACGCACAGCGTTGTGCGCCGGGTCAACCAAGATGATCTCGTAGTACTTGTAGGTCGAATCCTAAAACAAAATACTTGACAAGTTAGTATCTGTATAACCAGAATATTTAGCTTAGTCACGGAGATAGAGACTCGTAAATACCTCGTTGAGCCAGTAGGAGTTGACGACTCTAAGACCGCCCAATTTCCTTCCAGCACGCTCCTCAGCAACAGACCGCTTACTTCTTTGGAACTTGAGTTGAGTGACTCCCTGGTTTGTGGGCTTACCATAGACAATACCCTTTGGCACTGGCCTCTTGCGTCCACCACGTCTCACACGGACACGGTACACCACAAAGCCCTGACATTGATAAGTATACTCGAGTTTTCAGTCTAAAGCAAGAACAATCTTTTATATATTATAACCAACTAGATCAGAACAAGAACTAGATTTTCAGACAGCAATACTAAGATCTTTAAGAACAAATAAACAAAATCACCTGCTTGGCCTTGTAACCCAAACGACGAGCCTTGTCGGGACGTGTAGGCCTTACGAGACGGACAATCGAAGGTTGCTGTCTGTACTCCCAGCACCTCACCCTCTGCACAAACCTCATCACATCGGACTGCTTCTTCCTCCATAGCTCAGACACATACTTGTAGGCACCTACAGTACACCAAAATCAAATCAAAATCTTGAAGCTACCAAGTAGTCGCAATAACAGATCCACAGGACATGCATCATTTGAGCAGCAAAAGAAATGACGAGAAAGGATTTACACCAAGGATTAGAAGAACGGTTTACCCATTTTCGAAGAGCAGCACAGCACCGGCGTAAGGTAGGGTTTGTCCCTGACTTAAAATAAGGGGCTAGGGCTTCATGTCCAGTGAAGCACTATATTTATATAAATAAATAATTAAATTGGGCAGATTTTTAAATAAATAAAAGGCCATGTTTAATGGGCTTTAACTAATGAATATAAAGTGCTTATGAACTTCTTTCTATGTGGCTATCGGAACTGAAATAAGTTTTCTCTAGCTCTGTTGTTGTAAAAAAAAAAAAAAATTCTTTCTATGTCAATGAGATTTTTTGTCTATTTTCAAATTTATTTTAAGTAAAGAAACGTTCGTTAGTCTTCTTAATCATGCAGATAACCAAGGAAAGATAATAGGGATGTGGGTTATCCACGCATGTCTTTGGGTAGGTTTCCTACATTCTCTTTGTTGATGTTAGCCTTTTCTTTTGTAACTCGGAGCCCCGTAAATGTGAAAAAGTGATGAAAGTGGTGAGAAAGTATTTCAGCAACACGAAAGCTATTTTTATCGGGAATCATACATAAAATACATTCAGGATATAATGTCAAAATGTGAGAAAATCCTTGGATCCCCACTCTACCAGCTAGGCCCACCAGATCTGCAACTTCAATCCTACATCCGAACATAAGAGTAATCGATAATTAATTAAGAATTGAACGAGTAGAATGTTGGGCTACTAGAGGAGAATGTAGACTATGCTGATATACCTTACATAAGGAATCTGACAATAAGTACGATTCATCGTCGAGATACTTTCTGTTGTAACTATACCAAAAATGGTTAGTACACAGTTAAATCAGGTTATTGGGTAGTTCAGAACTTGCTGAAGGCTGAAAAAGGAAAAGAGATAATGGAACCTAGTAAAACAAAACAATAAGCCTTTGCTTTGAAGGTAAAAGCTCATAAAAAGATATGTCATCTTATATGACAACTAATAACTCGTCATGTAGCGGTTACGAACAACCTGATAAGGCGTAACATGAGATATGATAACTATTGTTCACGTTGTGGAGAACCTGAAGAATATGTCACCCATGCATTTTTAATGCCCACCAGCTCTCCAAGTCTGGTATTTATCAGCGGCACCAACAAGTCAGGACATCTTCCCTCTCCTGAGCATTTATACTAATATGGATTACATTTTCTGAAAAAACTAGGATTATGGAACCAAAATTAGACAGAGATCCTTATCCGTGAATAATTTGGTACATTTGGAAGGCCATAAATGATGAACTCTTTAGAGGAACAAACAGAGATCCTTTGGAACTAGTTCGCTAAGCTGAAAGTGAGTGTTAAGCATGGTTTAAAGCAAATGAGAAAGAACCATCAGCCCCACAAGATCATAGCGCTGAAGAACCTCAAGTCTTAAGCTCGAGGAATATATGCATGGTAGATGGATCATGGACACTTACAACACAATTTATTGGATGTGGATGGGTCTGGATGGATAAGTTGAGAAAGGTTGAGCTTATGGGTACACAAAATTTTAATCGAAGAGAATATGCCATACATTATGAGCTGGAAGCGCTTGGTTGGACGATGGAGAATATGCTTCAGCATTCGACATGTCAGAGCTTTGGTACGGACTGCAAGGATTTGATTGACATGATCAAGGAACCCCATGCTTGGCCAAGATTAGCAACACAACTAGAGAAGATAGAGTCACTGAAGATTTGCTTCCCGGACTTCAAGATCACCCATGTTCCAGGAACACAAAACCAAATTTCAGATTCATTAGCTAGGACTGCTAGGTCTTTCCATAGAGCTCTCCACTTCATTGGTGTTATATTTCGATCTTGTTACCCAGATCACCTTTAATTTGAGTAATAGAATAACGTTTCGTCAACAAAAAAAAACTGATGAATAAACCCGTACATAATAGTATTGGACGCAAGAAGTTTTCCATCTTTTGACCCAATACCGGCGTTATAGCTATTGTTGACCTTTAAAACAATCACAAAACACTAAGTGCATGTTTGTTTTTATTTGATGCATCATCTAGATGTAACATCAGAATACAATCCATATGTTATTCATTTTGTATAGTTAGTATTTACATTTAAATTCAATATCTAGATGCTAAATTATTCGTTTTTAATTTTATAATAACACTTGAATACTAATAGTTTTTCTTGACATTAAAAAACTATTATATTATTCAAGTTTGAGGTGGTCTGAGAATTCAGCCCAGAATAGAACAACCAACAAAAACTAAATTCCTATAGAAAGCTCGAGTTGTCTTGGCCAATTTGTCTATTGTCCGATTTTGGGTCCTTGGAATGTCTGAGATCTTGAAGTCTTGAAACCTTTCTCGAAGCTTTGTTAACTCCGATAATTCTGTTTAAAACCTTGGCCATGCTCATGGATTCTGAATCATTGAGATAAAATCCTTGAAATATGTTCCAAAATGTTGACATGTGGACTGTTAAAGCACATTCTACATTGACCAAGCTAGAGCGTCCAATTTAGAATGAAGTGGTGTAAACCATCTCTCCTCGTTTCTCAACCCAGGGAGTTGTTCATTTCCTCAATCCTCTAGCTAAAAACCCAGTCGTATCCTTCACATCCCCAGACCTGAATAAGACCATAAGGATGAACCATGGTGCGAGGAAACAAGCCAGTCAGGTCATACGACCTAAAGACAAGCGTTCCATGGTCTAGAAAGAAGGTTAAAGGAATAAGGAGACTAAACCTTAACCAAATGAATAAGTATACAAGGAAGGACGAGCTGGATGAGTACTACGACAACTTGGTGGAAGTTATAAGCAACTGGATCAGCTGGATGAAGATGGGCTTAGCTCGGGCTAGCTCACACTGAGTATGGTCAGCTCCCTGAGATGGATCAATATCTCACTAAGCTGGAGCTTCTGGAAGTCATCTCAACTCAACTGGATGGATTGTTATGGTTTTGGGCAATTGGGCCAGTCCGGGCCGTGTTTGGGTCAGCCGGTTGGGTCGGATGGTCTGGCCATTGGGCTGATGGCTTGGGCAGTCTATTGACTCGGTCGAGGGCCTTAAGGGAATGTGTAGGTCCATTTGGAACCTGCCAGAAGATAGTATTAGTGAAAGGGTGCTTGTGGGAGAAGTTTTGGTCGAAGAGATGGGAAGGGACCAAAAGGTGCCCATTCGCCCATCAAATGGCAACCATTCGACCAAGACAGTTACCCCACACCTTCTTCTATAAATAAGGGCCTCTGGGCACAAAAATAATCATCAGAAAACATAAGAAAACACATAGAGAAAGGCGAGAGAGAGAGAAATGAAGAAAGAGAGAGATAAATTGGCCAAAGAAGGTCGATATTGCCAAGGAGAAACAACGGCGATATTAAGATCGATTGTGGAAAGGCAAAGCCGACCAGAATGGGTCAAAATCTTAAGGAGAAAGAGTTGGAGAAGAACTCCAAAACCCCAAAACGTGCATTCAATGTTAGTGACATGATCATCGATTCACAACCTGGATGATCAGATCCAATACGATCTAAGGCTATGGGAGATCCGATTATGTCCCTTTTCTATTCTTTTATATTATCGTTTCTTCTTCTTCTTCTACTCTATATTTGCGGATTGAATTTGTAAAGATTGAAGATCGGATATGGACTTGGCTAAGCCGAAGTCATGCCCGTGTTTAATCTACTCGCAAATCAAGGCCATGGTCGGATTTGCTATGCGCTTATGTTGGAAGACTTTCCTTGGTTACTTTGGTCTGTGGGGATGGTTGCTTCTATGACTAAGTAGAAAGGGGAGTCGTTTATGCAGGAATAAGGTTAAGGATTAACAAGGGGACCGTCCAGTCCATGTACTTGTTAACTTGAAGAGATGAAATGGAGCAAAAGGATGAGTTTGGGTGAAGTTAGGGTCTTGTGCAAAAATAGGGCAAGACCTCCGAAGATTGTCTAAGAAGACTTTAGGAGGGTTTAAAGGTGTCAATAAAGGTCTTAAAGCTAATGTAAAGTGAAGATCAAGTCCAGGAGGGACTTTAGGAACCATTTGGGATCAAATGGTCGAGTGTGCAAAAATAGGGCAACCCGTACGGATTCTGTACGGACTTGTACGGACCGTACGGACAAAGTTCGACCCACAAATTTGATACTCGACCATTTGAAGTGTTTTAGGCTTTGTGCAAAAATAGGGAGAAAGTGTACGGACCATAACCTGTCCGTACACTCCCTGGTGGTCCGTGCAAAGCCTAGGACTTAAACCAAAGGTTCTGATCAAAAGGAATCAAAATGGCATCAAGGAGATGCCAAGAATATACCTTAGGTGAGCTGTTCAAAAAGAGAGTTGGCGCCTAGCTGTGTGGTCCAAGAACAGGCTGGCATTTTCTGGAAAAGGAAGAAGCTTATTGACTATGTATCTGGCCAGAGAAGTGGGCAAATACAAAGGAGTTGCTGGAGCATTCTTAGCCAAGCCTTTCCATCCACCACTCAGGCGCATACACACAGCTTGCCTCAGCTCCAAGATCTAATCCTCACCATCCAATTCAGACAGAAGATCTCCACCCTTCAAGTTTTATCCTTAGCTTTAGGGTTTTCCAGAAACTTATAAAGCTATTTATATGCCTCTTGGGCGATTGTAAACCTTAAGGGAGTAAGGGGGATTTCCCCTCTCCACTTCATAAACCTTAGTGTTCTTGTTCCAGATTCTCTCTAATCTATCCCTTTCTTAATCTCTCAAATCTCTCCAAGTATCTCCTAATCTCTGTTTCTGGTTCAAGCAAACACTAAGTGAACCAGATCCACTCTCTTCACCATTTCGTGTTCTCTCTTGCCCCAAAGGGGATTGTTCATCCTGCTCATCACACACACGAGTCCTCACTCTGAAAATCTAACATGGTATCAGAGTTAGGTTCATCAAAACTTGGTTCCTTCATCCGCTGAAGATCTAAGCTCACTCTCATGTTATTTCAAACCCAAAAGACACTTCCTTTCCAGCCGGTTCAACCTCTACAAGAAGGTGTTCATCCACAGCCCAGAAAGCGTTCTTGAAGACCCATACTCTCTCATACCCGTCCAGAAGAAAGAAGAGCCTTGGATCTAGAAGTTATGGAAAGGACTTGTTACCCTCTTCATCAAAACAGTCCAGGCGGGTTCCTATTCAAAGATCAGGAAGAAAGGTGAAAGCTTTCACCTTGTTACTGATGGGGGCGACTCAAGTATGAAGAAAGGTGGGGTCTTTGACATGGAGAGTCCAAGGGGAAGGTCCATGGAGGAAGGAGATGTTGGGTTCGAGACCAATAGCTCTTGTACAGTCCATTTATCACTGGTGGTTCAAGGAACTAACACTAGTTCCTTGACTGTAAGGAAACTTCTTTCCCTTGAGTAAGGCTTGATCCTTTATGAACTGAAATGTGTATGTGTGATGTGTTGAGACCCGAGAATGTGTTTAAAGATTGCTAGATGTAAAAAGTTTAGAATTTGTTCCAGGTTGTGTTGAAAGAGACTCGTTTGGTTGTTTGAGTTATTGAAATGCTTGCTCTAGTTCTAAATGATGCTTGTCATGATATTAGATAGTATGTTCTGAATCTGCTTGCATACATGGATAAAAACTTATTAAAGTATTGCATTGGGTCTAGTATTTGGAAATGATAATGTTGCTTAGTCTCTATTCTAAATAGTTGTCTTGCTAGGATGATAGATTGTGTGTCTAATCCAGCTTGCTTTCATGAATAGAATAGGTTAAGGCTGTTGGATTCTATTGTCATTGTTACTGCCTTAAGGTTGAGACACCTAAACTTGAATTTAAGGGTTATGTGCCTAATTGCTTGTGATAGTTCCTGATCAGTTCATCCATAGCAGTTAGAGAACGGTAAGCTTGCATTAGATGGATCTTAAGACAATGAGATACTGTCTAAGTGCAATGCTTGTGACATTGGTGATCAAACTTGATGATTATTCAAGGTTTGACCCCAATGCAAGTGTCTCTTATCTTGTTTGGAGTTTGAGTGTTGTTTCAGTTTCACAAGGAGTGTCCTTGCTCAACATCAATCCGGAACAAGAAAGAGAAGGCAGTGTCCATTGATTAAGCAATGGAGAGTTATTTACCTTGTGTGTAGAGCTGGTAGACTTAAGCACAGCTGTAGGCAGTGTTGCGCTTCTGGTTCAAGAAACACACAAGGAAAGGCCATCACCAAAGTCAGGAGGAAGACCGGTGGTCCAAAGATGCTTGAAGCTGAAGGCAAGATGGTGGGCCAGTTGGTTTAAGCGCAGCTGTTGGAAGTGGTGTGCTCCCGGTTTCAAAACTCCAAAACTCCTTGAAACTTGATTCAAGCTTGGACCTATACTCAGCCTAGCTTGAAGAGAGGATCAAAGAGCAACCAGAAGATCCATGAAGCTTAGTGTCTCGTTTACTCAAAGGCCATTGCAAGAACTTGTAGAAGCATTCAACCGAGTCTAGGCAGTGGCGTGTCTAGGCAAGAGGCTGTTCAGAGCAGTCTTGGTTGTGTGAAGAAGAAGGTTACTCCATCAATGCGGCTTCTAATGTGAGGTGGTTGGGGAAGTAGCTGAGGTATCTACCAGACCTCCACTCAAGTTGGTGTTATCTCAAGAAGTTGATGTGGTTTGTAAAGTGGGGGATTCAAGTGTGTGTACACTCTCAGCAGCCGGATCAGTGAAGTCATCTAGAGCTCATTGCAACCTTGCAAGCTTGGTCCTTCACCAATTCTCAGTTCCAAGCTTGAAGGGGAGTGTGAATTGGTTTCATGATCCGAGAGAAGTCTTTCAAGTGGGGGGATTCAAGTGGCGGTTCAGTGCAGCCACTCCTCATCATCCAAGCAAGAGCTTGAGCCTCACTGAAGATGATCTAGTCATCTCCTAGCTTCTCTAAGGTGGCTATGAAGTTAGTTGAGAGGGGGAGACCCAAACCGGGTCTATGAAGAGGTCAAGCTGAGTTTGATGAGTGCGCATGATGTGTTAATCATTGCTGCACCAGTTAGGCCATGATCCAGAGTCCTTTGTGTCCAACCACACTGGTTCTAAGACACAAAGGACTCACTGGCCAATCCCTAGGCCTTGGAGGTCTTACTCTTTTCCTTATCAAGGTTTTATCCCAAAAAGGGTTTTTTTGGATAAGGTTTTTAATGAGGAGACTCTTCAAAGTTCGAAGCTTGACTTAGGATCACTAGAGTCAAGCTTGAGGGGGAGTGTTAACTTGAAGAGGTGAAATGGAGCAAAAGGATGAGTTTGGGTGAAGTTAGGGTATTGTGCAAAAATAGGGCAAAACCGCCGGAGATTGTCTAAAAAGACTTTAGGAGGGTTTAAAGGTGTCAAGAAAGGTCCGGAAGCTAATGTAAAGTGAAGATCAAGTCCACGAGGGACTTTAGGAACCATTTGGGATCAAATGGTCGAGTGTGCAAAAATAGGGCGACCCGTACGGATTCTGTACGGACATGTTTGGACTTGTACGGACCGTACGGATCCGTACGGACCAAGGTCGACTCAGAACTTTGATACTCAACCATTTGAAGTGTTTTAGGCTTTGTGCAAAAATAGGGCAAAAGTGTACAGACCATAACATGTCTGTACACTCCCTGGTGGTCCATGCAAAGCTTGGGACTTAAACCAAAGGTTCTGATCAAAAGGAATCAAAATGGCATCAAGGAGATGCCAAGAAGATACCATAGGCGAGCTGGTCCAAAAAGAGAGTTGGCGCCTAGCTGTGTGGTCCAAGAACATGCTGGCATTTGCTGGAAAAGGAAGAAGCTTATTGACTATGTATCTGGCCAGAGAAGTGGGCATATACAAAGGAGTTGCTGGAGCATTCTTAGCCAAGCCTTTCCATCCACCACTCAGGCGCATACAGACAGCTTGCCTCAGCTGCAAGATCTAATCCTCACTATCCAATTCAAACCAGAAGATCTCCACCCTTCAAGTCTTATCCTTAGCTTTAGGGTTTTCCAGAAACTTGCAAAGCTATTTATATGCCTCTTGGACGATTGTAAACCTTAAGGGAGTAAGGGGGATTTCCCCTCTCCACTTCATAATAAACCTTAGTGTTCTTGTTCAAGATTCTCTCTAATCTATCCCTTTCTTAATCTCTCAAATCTCTCCAAGTCTCTCCTAATTTCTGTTTCTGGTTCAAGTAAACACTAAGTGAACCAGATCCACTCTCTTCACCATTTCGTGTTCTCTCTTGCCCCTAAGGGGATTGTTCATCCTGCTCATCACACACGCAAGTCCTCACTCTGAAAATCTAACAATACTTAGCCGGGTGACCTAATGGAGATTATGGGCAATCGATTTGTTTGCCAAGTGTAATCCGGATGTACTTGGAATGATTTCCAAGTCATGGTCGTTTAATAAATATAATAACGGATAGAGGTTTATGTATTTAGGCATAGGAACCGAACCATGCTTTGCTAGATCATTGATCGGTTCATGTCTTAACACTTTGTGTTATATGATTTCAGGAACTGAGGCTGATCGTAATCAAGCCAAAGAGCCATGAAGACTCAATCAGTGTGAAGTTGTGTGGTGTTTGGGTAGATCGTATTAGGAGTGAACTTATAATAGCCTATTGTGCAAACTGAATACTTGTTGTGTAATGAATCTCATTTCTCTTTATTTAATATAATACCCTTGATTATACTTGCTGTTGGAATTGATCAAATATACATTGACAATGAAAATAACTAAGTAAAATACATATAAGACTAGAAAATGAATCAAATATAAAGTGACAATCTAAGTGTTAAGCCGCGGTCCATGTTTGGTCTTGAAACTCAGGATCGGGTCTTACAAGTTGGTATCAGAGCAGAGATGATCCTAGGACAGTCTGGGTTATGGGTTAAAAACATCACACACGCTGAGGGTCTTATGGTGAGGTTGATCCGATTGCTTAGACTAGGGATTTTTGTGTTTATAATTGTTAAGTTGTGTGTACTAATGTGATCTGAATCCTTAGGGTGAAAAAATCAAATAGGGAAAGTCTCGTAAGAATTAAGAGGTGGTTGGACAAACAAGCCTTGAGGCTGAAAAGGAGGTTAACCCAACCCTTGGAGATGAAACCGAGGAAGGAGTAACAATCGATCCAACCAACCTCAGTGGACTACATGTTGAAGGCATTGATGGACATCGACAACCTGAGCGTGAAGGAGAAGGAGAGTCTATAAACGTTGGACATGAGGAGGACCCAATTGATGGAGAGGTCAATAAGACCACGAGGCAGGAGGAACGGGAACAAATACCGTCCATGAAGGAGGTTCTAAAAGTCGTGAAACAAATGGATAACCAAATGGATGCCGTGAATCGGGTGCTCACGTCTCTTGTGAACTCATCCGTGGGTTAGAGTACACCCATTGTTACGGCTATACCATTGGTCGACGACCACACCCGAAGGGCTGCCGAAGTGGTTGAGATTATTCCACTAGTTACCTAAGTGTTTTGTAGCACATATCCCGACTGGGACCCAAACACTTCTCGGGTAGCATCTATCCTATTGAGGCAGACTAATGGAGAATCCGGTTGGTCCGGAACTTCAAATCTACTTGTTGTCCGGAGGAGTATCATAAGGATATTGCGGTCCACTTTCTGGAAGGGGATGCACATAACTGGTGGCTAGTTGTGGATAAGCGCACCAATGGGAGCATTAGGGAATTCCCATATTTTGAAGTTGAGTTCAACCGGAAGTACTTCCCTACTGAGGCATGGGACAGGTTGGAGGCTAAGTTCCTAACCCTAACTCAAGGCCGCAGGATGGTAAGGGAGTATGAGGAAGAATTCAACTGACTTAGGCGGTTTGTGGGAAGGGAACTCAAGGACAAGGCAGTACAGGTTCGTCGGTTCATTCATGGGTTACGAGTGGACCTAAGGACCCACTGCTCGATCTGAACCTTTCACTTTGTTTATGAGTTGGTGGAAAGAATGGCGATGTTGGAAACCAACCAGACCGAGGAGGCTAGACTCAGGTCGCGTACACAGCCTACCCCGACCAACAGCACAAACGATCGAAAACGGAAATGTGATCAGGTCGATGGGAAAAATATTCCAAACAGTCGACATGTGTGCCCAAAATGTGGAAAGTCCCATCCCAGTGAGTGTTGGAAGGCCATGGGAGCCTGTGTTCGATGTGGTAGCAAGGAGCATATAATTTGTGACTTCTCTCAACTAGGGAACAACCTGAACAAGTCATTTAGAGGAGATCCAAGAGCTTTCTTTCAATGTGGAAAGGAGGGACATCTCTCAAGGGACTGTCCACGACCACCAACGGGACCAGCAATGGGTCGAGGGGATGTTGGGAGGCCGAACCCGAACAAGGTCACGACCACAACACCTCATGTGTATGAACTGTCCAAGGACGACAAGGAGGAAGGAAACTTCAGAGCAATCACTAGTAAAATTCTGAACTTATGTTTTAAAATTTATAAAGCATTGCATGGTATGGACCCTATAAATGTAGATGCTTTGGAATGGGGATCTTGTAGGGACCCTATAAATTGGTGGTGTGAAAACACATGTGCTTTTCGACACTGGGGCTATACATAGTTTTGTGGGTCTTGAGATGATCGAAAAGGGAATGTTCCAAATGGGAACGAAAGAGTCTCGAAGTATAGTGAATGCGGCTGGAGGCCAAGTGATGCATTCATTAGGACTGGTAGAGAACGTGTATGTGATGATTCTGGACAGGAATAAACCTACTGATCTGATAGTGGTCCCCCTAAATAATCACGAGGTGATCTTAGGCATAGACTGGTTGGGAAAGTATCGGGGTACCCTAGACTGCGACCTTGGGTGTGTATGATTTAAGGACTCCCATGAAACGATCAAGTACCAGGGAATAAAAGCGACTCATGGAGTAGTGGTAGTTTCAATAGTCCGTGCGGAAAGGATGTTGAAGCTTGGATGTGAGGTATATATAGCCACAATCACCACTAGGGAGGTCGTTGGGGGTGGTAACCTGGACGGGATTCCGCTGGTTGAAGAATTTGAAGACGTGTTTCAGACGCCTAAGGTTTACCCCCTGACAGGTCTGATCCATTTACAATTGAACTAGAACCAGGGATGGCCCCATTGTCCAAAAGTTCGTACTGCATGGCTCCTGCCGAGATGGCCGAGCTCAAAAGGCAATTGGAAGAATTGCTAGATAAAGGATTCATACGGCCGAGTAATTCATCATGGGGAGCACGAGTTCTCTTTGTGAAAAAGAAGGATGGTAGTTTTCGTCTGTGTATTGATTACCGAGGGTGGAACAGGGAGACTATGAAAAATAAGTACCCGTTGCCCCAAATAGATGAGTTATTATATCAGCTCCGAGGAGCAACATGGTTTTCCAAGATCTATCTAGCTTTGGGGTACCATCAGATCCCTATAGAGCCCAACGACGTGAGAAAAACGACATTTAGGACAAGGTATGACCACTATGAGTTTGTGGTTATGCCCTTTGGTCTGACTATTGCACCTGTTGCATTCATGAAGATGATGAACATCATTTTTAGGGATTTCTTGGACGATTCAGTGATCATTTTTATTGATGATATACTGGTGTACTCTAAAGACAAAGAATCTCATGAGAAACATCTGAGAGTCGTGTTCCGACGATTGCGGGACATAAGGTTTATGCTAAGCTCAACAAGTGCAGTTTTTGGCAAAAGAGAATAGGGTTCCTAGATCATATCGTATCCGAACAATGTGTCTCGGTTGATACGAAAAAGGTTAAGGCTATATGAGAATGGCCACAAACCAAGAGTGCTACGGAAGTAAGAAACTTCCTAGGCCTTGCAGGTTACTATAGAAAGTTTGTGAAAAGATTTGCCAATTTGGCATAGCCTATGACTTGGTTGACTGGGACGGATGTAAAGTTTACATGGTCTGAAGAGTGTGGGAAATGTTTTTCAGCACTTAAGGACATGTTGACCCAAGCACCAGTCCTGGTTCTTCCAGAGGCCGAACCAACCGTATGTGGTCTACACGGGCGCCTCCATAACTGAATTAGGGTGCGTGTTGACTCAACATGGGAAGGTCATTGCTTATGCGTCTAGGCAGTTAAAGAAACATGAAGGGAACTATCCCACCCACAACTTGGAAATGGATGCAGTGGTGTTCGCCTTGAAGATTTGGCGATCATACTTGTATGGAGCCAAGGTTCATATAATTATGGACCATAACGGTCTAAAGTATAAATTCACTTAACCTGAGTTGAACTTGATACAAAAAAGGTGGATGGAGTTTGTAGCGGATTACGATGTGGACATTGCTTATCACTCGGGCAAGGCTAACCTAGTGGCTGATGCCTTGAGGCGGAGAAGGGCCGATGTATCCGCGGGTCGAGAAGCTGATGATCTGGATAAGTTGGTTAGTGCTTTATAGTTAACTTTAGTAACTGGTCGGGAGGAACCATTAGGTTTGGAGGCGGTAACCAAGGCCGACTTGCTCACCAGAAACTGGACAGCCCAAGGGCTGGACAAGAATCTGCAAAAGGTCGCACTAAATGACAAGATGGAGTACCAGACCACAAGCGATGGTACCATCTTGGTCAATGGGCGGGTGAGTGTACCTAACGATAAAAACCTTAAAGAGGAGATTATGAGACAAGCTCATAAAACCAAATTCGCAATACATCTCGGTGCCACCAAGATGTACCATGATCTTAAGAGGTACTATCATTGGGTATGTATAAAGGATGATGTGGCCGAGTGGGTGGCTAGGTGTCCCACTTGTCAACTCATTAAGGCCAAACATCAGGTTCAAAGTGGGCTACTACAAAGTTTACCAATCCCGGAATGGAAGTGGGATCACATGACAATGGACTTTGTGATTGGGTTTCCCACAACTAGAAATAAAAAGGATGCAGTTTGGGTGGTTGTAGATCGACTAACCAAATCAGCACATTTCCTTGCCATCAGGAAAACTGATGATGCAGACCAGATTTTACGAAAGTACATAGATGAGATAGTGCGTTTGCATGGGGTTTCGACCAGCATTGTCTAGGATAAGGATTCAAGATTTATTTCTTATTTCTGGAAAGCTTTCCAAAAGGCCTTAGGAACAAGAGTAAATATGAGTACAACCTATCATCCACAGACAGACGGACAGTCGGAATGCACCATCCAGACATTGGAAGACATGTTTCGAGCATGTTTCTTAGACTGGGGTGACTCCTAGGAAAGACACTTACCTTTGGTAGATTTTTCTTAATTACAACAATAATTTCCATTCAAGCATAAGCATGTCGCCATATGAGGCTTTATATGGATGGCTATGTCGGACACGTATATGCTGGACCCAAGTGGGGGGGGGGGGAGCGCAACATGTTGGGTCCTGAGATCGTGGAAGAAACCACTAATAAAATCAAGTTCGTTCGGGAAAAGATAAAGGAGGCACAAGATCGACATAATAACTACGCAGATCGAAGAAGGAAAGATCTGGAGTTCGAAGTCGGTGACCTGGTGTACCTCAAAATGATTACCTTCAAAGGGAGGGTAAGGATTTCTGGAAGAAGGAAATTGGATTCAAGGTACTTAGGTCCGTTCAAGGTCATAGAAAGAGTGGGCATGGTGGCGTACAAGTTGGACTTGCCATCTGTAATGGAAGCATTCCACAACGTGTTCCATGTTTCCCAGCTCTAAAAGTGCATGACGGATCATGACCTAGTGGTACCTGAAATTCCTACTGATCTTGGTAAGAACCTGACCTTGGAAGCAAGGCTAATTTGAGTCATAGACATTATGGAAAAAGCAACAAGAAAATGAACAACTCAGATGGTCAAAGTAATATGGGATTGTGATGGAAGAGAAGAAACGACTTTGGAAGCTGAAGCTAAAATGAAGGCTGACTTTCCTAAGTGGTTTGAAAAGTTTCTAGAGAAGGAAATACTTGGTTCAGATTCGGGGACGAATCCCTTTCAAGTGGGGGAGACTTGTCACATCCCCAGACCTGAATAATGCCATAGGGACATACCATGGTGCGAGGAAACAAACCAGTCAGGTTATACGACCTAAAGACAAGTGTTCCATGGTCTAGAAAGAAGGTTAAGGGAATTAGGAGACTAAACCTTAACCAAATGAAGAAGTATACGAGGAAGGATGAGCTGGATGAGTACTACGACAGCTCGGTGGAAGTTATAAGCAGCTGGATCAGCTGGATGAAGTTGGGCTTAGCTCGGGATATCTCACACTGATTATGGTCGGCTCCTTGAGCTGGACCACTAGCTCACTCAGATGGAGCATCTGGGAGTCAGCTCAACTCAGCTGGACGGAGTGTCGTGGTCTTAGGCAGTTGTGCTAGTTCAGGCCGTGGTTGGGTCAACCGGTTGGGTCGGGTGGTCTGACCATTGAGCCGATGGCTTGGGCAGTCTATGGGCTCGGTCCAGGGCCTTAAGGGAACGTGTTGGTCCCATCTAGAACCTTCCAGAAGATAGTATTAGGCGAAAGGGTGCTTGTGGGGACAGTTATGGCCGAAGAGATGGGAAGGGACCAAAAGGTGCCCATTCGCCCATCAAATGGCAACCATTCGACCAAGGCAGTTACCCAAGCCTTCTTCTACATATAGGGGACTCTGGGCATGAAAATAATTATCAGAAAACATAAGAAAACACAGAGAGAAAGGGGAGAGAGAGAAAGGAAGAAAGAGAGAGAGAGAGAGAGAAAAATCGGCCAAAGAAGGTCGATATTGTCAAGGAGAAAAAACGGCGAGATTAAGATCGATTGTGGAAAGGCAAAGCCGACCAGAACGGGTCAAAAGCATAAGGAGAAAGAGTTGGAGAAGAACTCCAAAACCCCAGAACGTGCATTCAAGGTTAGTGACATGATCATCGGTTCACAACCTAAATGATTGGATGATTCCTAGCAGAGAATTTTCCTTCTGGTTCTTAGCAGAGAATTTTCCTTGCTACCTAGTATCCTGATTTGACGATATACATCCTATTCTTCTTATAGCTCCAAGTATACTTATCATCTTTATGGGATTGTCTTATGGCCAAACTCCGAATAAGAGGTTTATCCTTATTACTTACCAAAGTTTCTATCATCTCAACATTCCATCCCTTTGGCGTGCCATGGATTAAAGCACTGAGTTTCATCTGAGGATTTTTGAATAATAATAGTTAAATTACTAAAAACTACATGGTTATTATTCTTAATATGAACTAAATATAATATGCAAACAAATATATTTAAAATTAAGTTTACCTTTTTGCAGAAAACTTAATTTTGCAAGTATTGACGAAGAACTTAATTTTGCGATTTTGTCGAAACACACATAATTTATGATTTTGACAAAAAAATACAATTTTATAGTTTTGGCGGAAAATGCAATTTTCAATTTTGACAGAAAAACATAATTTAGAGTTTTGGTTGGAAAACACAATTTTTCGATTTGACGGGAAATCAAGATTATATAGTTTTAGCACGAAAACACAAATTTCCATATATATTTTTGACAAAAAACACTATTTTCCAGTTTTGGCAGGAAAAATATTTTTTTTCCATTTTTGGTAGGAAATATACTTTTTCCATTTTTGGCTGAAAAGTGATTTTTAATTTCGACGGGAAAATGCGATTTTCTGATTTTAATGGGAAAATACAATTTCTGGTTTCAGGGGAAATTACACTTTTTGGTTTTGGCGGAAAATTTCAATTTTCTTGTTTTGGAAGAAATTGTGATTTTTTCAGTTTAGGCAGAAAGATACAATTTTTTTTGGCGAAAAACACAATTTTCAGGTTTTGACGAGAAAACATTATTTTCAACTTTGACGGAAAAACTCGATTTTTTTATTTTGACGATAAAACATGATTTTCCGGTTTTTGACATAAAATTATTATTTTTCAAAATTTTATGGGAAAACGTAATTTTTAAATTAAATGTTATATAATAATTATAGTAACTAATTTACTTATTTTATATTTTTATTAAATTCATTTAGGTGTTTGGGTTTTGAGATGCACAGTAGCATCCAAAACATTGTAGCATCCAAAACATTGTAGCATCTCAAATATCTAGATAGTCTCTAAAATGTAATTAGCATGGAAATGCAGCATCTCGATACAAAAACGGATATGACCTAAACTTTGCAAAACCAAAAAGTGATTTTCTTTAGCTTTTGTGGTTGCCAGTAGATAAATCAAAATAAAATATTTAACTAAAATTAAAATTGAGATACTATATAGAGATATTAGACCACATACATATGGTGTGTTACAAAAAAAAAGACCACATACATATGGTGTGTTACAGAAAAAAAAGACCACATACATATGGTGTGTTACAAAAAAAAAGACCTCATACATATGGTAAAAGACGAAATTAGGTTCATATCCCCCACAGTTTGCTAATTTTTATCACCGTTTTGAACCTACATACTAGCCGACTCACCTAGACCAACATGATTTTGGCTTGTCATAAGGGAGATAGGGAAGTGTTCTTGATTTTAGAATAGAAAAGGGGATCCTTTGTCAAGGAGAAGTGTCTTCTTATTTATACAAGAATGTTTCCTAGGAAACCCTAGTGGCCTCATGTAAATGTGTTTAGTTAATTGTCCGATGGGCTTTGTTGGATTATTAAGATCCATCCCCAATAGTAAGCCCCCCAAGTTCGTAGAGAGATATGAAATCGATATCTGCGAAATTAAGAAATAGGGTTTATGAGACAATGAACTAGACACGTACTCATGTCGTAGACGAATTGTTATGGACGGGCTGCCATGATTGGGTTGTCATGAATGAAGTGTCATGGAAGGACTGTCCTGGACGAGCTGTCATCGACATTCTTCTGATTCCGATCGGGCTTCTCACTCCGGGGATGGTTGCGCGAACGATATGTGTGGACACTGTTCTGAACAACCCCAATGAGTCACCATGGATGAAGCGTCGATCGACTAACTGCCAGGGACGAATTGCCATAGACATCGTCATGAACGTACCGCCACAATGAGCCAACACAATCAAATCGCCATGACGAGAGATTGATCCGAGCATGTCACCCGTTTGTCATTTGTGAGGTTGAGCTCGGGCTCATCTGTGTTGATGAAAGCTTAAAGAAGCACATTGTTTGATGAGTACGTCATTCAAGAACGAGATGCCGTCAACCATGTGAAACAAATGACGAGGTGGTGAGGGGACGAGGTGATTTGCTCATCATCCTCGCTCTCGCCGGAATCGAACTGAATCATGGTCCTTGAGATCAAGTCACCAAAGACATAATCTTCACGAAGAAAATTTAAACCCCATTAGAATTTAGACCTTGCAACTCAAAGTTAATTTGAAAGAGTTGATATGCTTTATGACTTAATAGGCAGGCTAGCATATTAATTTTTCACAGCAAGACGTACGATTACCATAATCCATTAACTTTGCCCATAATTTTAATAAAGCAATTAACTGTCAAACTATCAATAGACAAGCATTCTAACGTTTTAAAGAAGGCAGTCTAATGATAATAATTAGTTAATATTGAGAACACTTATCTCAATTGCTTGCTCTTGTTTGAGCTAAGATGGTGGCAACCACTTGTTGATTCTCCTTTCCTCTTTGGCTCAACGATCTCTGCAAGTTTTGGAAGAGGCTAGACTCCATAAGGCTTTGCAGTTTCTGAGCTCCAAGGAGGCAACCATTTGAAATCCAAAACAGAGACCAAGCATTCTTGCAACAACTCCCCTGCAGATTTATTATTACCACCTCCACTCAAACCATTGGAGCTAACATAGAACTGTGCCAACAGATCAAGCTTCAAAGCTTTTAAAGCGAGTGGATCAAAGACACCAGGATGAGACTTCTGACCCATCTCTAGAACAGACTTCAACATAAACGCCAGTGTACGTCTCAGCCGTTAAAATCAAGCGTTCTCAACCGTAAAGTACAAAACTTTGGAGTCCCTGAAGCTAGAAAAGCTGAACAGGTAACGACCGGTGAAAGGTTGGGAGACGGTGAGAGAGTACTCTGATTTCATAAGAAAGCTTCTTCCTTTATCAAAAAACTACTGTGGTTTCTGTTCTCCGGCAATGGCTAACGTCAGAGATGGCTGAAACGAGATTGACCCATTACTCTGATACCTGATTAGCCCACGAACCGACCCACAATCGCCACTGTTTCTCTCGCTGGGGCAACAACGACATTACCATTCTGAACCAATGTAATCAATGAAGTTCGAACATAATCCTTGTTTCAAACGAGCTCTCCAATCAACCAGGATCCAAAGGGAATTTCGTTTTTACAAAAGGACCAAATGACTCAGCATGAACTTCGAACATAGCCCTCTTGGATATGCCGTCTAGAACATAGCCTTTGTTGTCGTTCTCAAGTCTCGATCTTTTTTTTCAATTTTGATGAGTGAAACGCCCATACAACAAACTGATGAGAATCTTGGGCTCTTTTCTGGGTCTTTGGTGACTTCAAAAACAAGGCTTCATGAGAAAGCTTCCTCCTTTCTCTAAACACCATCATGGTTCGCCGAGATCTTCGTGAGGTGAAGCTAGATCCGAATTTTCTCAAGTTTGATATGCTTTGAAGATACTTCTTCTTGGCTCCCTCCTTTTAGGGCCAATTGTTTGAACCAAAAAGGTGTGTTTATTAGATTCATACAGTTAGTTTAAGAGAAATCATCATTGAAATCAAATGAGAAATAGAACATCAAACGAATTTTATTGATCAAAGATTTATACAAATTGATGATTACAAGTGTAAAGTGAATCTAAGAATCCATAAAATGTCTTTATAAGAAGTGTTCTTCATTATAAAATAGAAAAAGGGATCCTTTGTCAAGGAAAAGTATCTCCTTATTTATATAAGAATGTTTCCTAAAAACCCCTAGTGGCTTCATGTAAATATGTCTAGTTAATTGTCCGATGGACTTTGTTGGATTATTAAGATCCATCCCAACAGTTGCGTGTGTGAAAGTTCATAACCTCATTGATAACCGAGAAATTGAACTAAACCCTTTTCTACTTTTGATGATAAATTTTCAAACAGTCAACATTTAACCCATCATACATAACTTTTCATTGTCCCTTTATTTCATTTCTTCTTGAAAACCAGAAATGTGTATTTTGACGTGGATCAAATTCGATTTCTTCTGTGCTGCTAAAGGTATAAATCTTTTTTTCGGCCAAAATGATTTATTAAACATTAAAATCAGTGATTACATTATATTGCAAAAATGAAGGACAAACTTCAAATAGGCACCGTTGGTGTTCATAGAGGAGAGATTGTTTAGCAAGTAGATCAGCACATATGTTTCCTAGCCGTTTTTGGTGCAAGAAGCGCACATCGTCAAAACAAAGCTTCCAACTAGATATTGAATCAGTAAGCATGCGTAGCTTTAGTTTGTCTTCTAATGTATTTATAGAGGTTATAAGTTGTTGATTATATCCCTCAAAGATCACCTTTTTAAAACCCCAAAGCACTACATGCTCACATTGCCCATATCAACGCTGTACCTTCCGATTCAATAGGGGAGTTACGTCCTTCGAAATTACCCATTCCACCTTGTACAAAAGTTCCCATATAATTCCTTACAATCCAACCCATACAAGTTGGCGTATCACCCAACCGATGCGCATCATTGTAATTACATTTAACCCATCCTCGAGGAGGAGAAGACCACAAAGAATGTGAAGATCGCACAATTGTTCCACCATTAAATCCACTAGTGAGATAAGCTGACGATGTAGTAACTCCAATCCATTCCTTAGCATCATCGTAACCATACTTGAGTAATATTGAGAAATCTTTCCCTTTAGTAGCAAAAACCAGCTCATTCTGAGCTTTCCATAGCCGCCAAAAAATCCACATCGGAAGTATGCGTAAGATGTGATTAATCGTATCATCAGTGGCAAGTTTAAACAGATAATGAATCTTATCTTCCACTGAAACCTGTGGATTAAGCAAAAGAGTGGAAGGAAGTCCTAACATTCTCCACAAACTTTGCGCATAAGGACACAAGAAAAAGAGATGCTCTGTTGTTTCGACATCAGAACAACTTCTAACAAAGAGGGTCGATAGGGATATGTCTTCTCTGAAGGTTGGCTTTAACCGGCAAGGTATGATATAACACTCTCCAAAGAAAATGTTTTAATTTTGGTACAATCTTCAGGGACCAGATAGATTTGGTGAGATCGGGATGTAGATGAAGTGGAGCTTGTCTATCAACCTGACTTGTCGCATGTTGTAGACTAAAATGGTATACTGTTTTAACGGTAAATCGTCCATTAGAAGTAAAAGGCCAGATCAGAAAATCACTTTGAGGCCTGGGACTGGTATAGATCCTTCGAATAATATCATGATCATTGGCATCAATGAGATCAGATAACATATTCTCATCCCAACAATTTGTACCCCTATCCATTAAAACGTTGATGGGTAATAAAAGATTTGTATAGGGAAGAAGAGATGGAGCTCGTGGCGGAGAGGTTGGTAACCATTTACTTGAAATCAAAGTATCTGATCCATTACAAATACCATGTAGCATGGCTTTTTTTAAGAGCTCGAGACCGTGAAGCAAAGATTGCCACCCGTAGGAGGGATGATAACCTTTATTGCTTCCCACATAGTTTTTTTGTTTTAAAATAGCGGTGTTTCAAAACTTTATACACCAGACTTTGTGGCTGATGCATGATTTTCCAGAATTGATTGGCCAAAAGCGCTTGATTAAACTGTTGAAGTTCCCGGAAACCTAAACCACCATACTGTTTTGCTGTTGTTAACTTCTTCCAAGAAATCCAAGGCAATTTCCGTTTACCATTGTTGGTCCCCCACCAAAAACTAGAAATCACACTATCAATCTCTTTGCAGAGCTCTGAAGGTAGTCTAAAACAATTCATTGAGATTACCGGCATTGCAAAAGCCACACTCTTGATCAGAATTTCTTTTCCTGCGAGAGTTAGATAACGGTTTTGCCAACCATTAATACGTTTGTTAACAGAAGACTTCACATATTTAAACATATCCCGTTTACGACGACCAAAATGTTCCGGAAGACCCAAATATTTCCCTCCACCCCCAACTTGAAGAGTCATAAGAATATTTTGATTATTCTCCTTATTGTAATGAAAAGACTTTCTCCCCAAATGTAATTGTTGATTTATCGAAATTGATCAACTGGCCGGAAACTTTCCCATAGTCCTCAAAGACCTTAAGTAGATGCGATGCATTCCGAAGATCTGCTTTAAGAAAAAATAGTGAATCATCAGCGAAAAGAAAATGAGAAACCGGAGGACCTCCTATAGTTAACTGTAATGGCTCTAAACTTCTTTCAACTTCCTCTTTATGTAACATAGTCGAGAGAACATCAGCACATAAAATAAAAAGAGATGGGGAAAGAGGATCGCCTTGTCGTATACCCCGAGTTGCTGATATTAAACCGTAAGGGCTACCATTCATGAGAACCGAAAAAGAAACCGTTGTAACACAAGTCATAATCCTCTGAATCCAAATTTCACAAAAACCCTTATGACGTAGTACAGTCGAAGAAGGACACATCATCCCTTATTTTAGATCTAAATTTATGCGTCTTAATTACTGATTATATTTTGTTGTCTTTGATTTTGCTTATTTGTATGTAGATGGAAGAGGTGAGACTGCTAGAGAGAATGCTTGCTGCCGGGGAAAGCCCTCCGGTGAACACAAAAACTCATACCACAAAATTAAGAGGACCTAGATTATCCGTGATGCAATGATTTTCTCTGTAATACAACATTTGGTAAGATTTTAGATATTGAAGAGAAGCCTCCTTTTTTTCGGTTGCATTTTGCCAGTATGTTGTGGTCCACCTTTTAAAGGTTAATAAGAAGTACGAGATTTGGATTTTTTTTGCTGGAAAACCTATACGGATTTCCTTCCGATAGTTTGCTATTGTGATGGGGCTAAATTTTGGGAAGTTACCTAAACCTTCCAAACATTAAAAGCTGAATCCATTGAACCAAAAGATGTACTGGAATGAGGTTCAGATGCAAAACGCGAGAAGGAATATGGTTATCTACAACCAGATGAGTTCAGTATCCTGAGATATCCAGATGGTCACGCAAGAGCTATTGATGGCAGACTACTAAATGTCACGAGGGAAGATGCAGCAGATATACTTGCCATGTCTAATGGCGCTGGAAACCTTCTCGGGCAACAATTTGGTTATCAAGCATCGATCGACGGCCGCTATACACCATCGATCGACACACGTCCAACATGCCGAGGATAAAATGAAGCTTATGAAGCATACGATGAAGATTATAACGAGGAAAAGCTGGTCGAATATCACGGCCTAGCATTAGAAGACGTTGGATGAGTAATGAACACGAAAGTGGAAATCGAGTATCGATCGACGGCAACTCCTAGACATCAAACGACATCAGACCCGAACCAGAACATGAACTTGGAGCAGAAGATACATATATTGGTCATCTTAGACCGGATGAGTTTGGAATATTCAGAGACCCAGAGGGACGTGCATGGGCTCTTTATGGGAGAAACCTACATATATCTAAGGAGGATGTAGCAGATGCCCTTATTATGGCTAATGGATCAGGAAATTCATTTGGACAACAGCAGCAGCCATCGATCGACGCGCATCTTAAAGTGTCGATCGACATTGAGGAGCAGAAGAACAAGCTGATCCGTAATGTTCCATACAATTCCAAGCATCCTAGATCGATCGACAAATCCATCGTGCATCGAGCGACCACACCTTTCCGGAGGTACACAAACTTTGTCCTTCCAGTGCCTATAATTCTGCACAATCGATCTATTGGATCAACCCACTATCGATCGACTAGCATTTCGAGCAAAGTATGAGAGATTTTTATGCTAAGGGAAAAAGAATATTCCTTTGGGAAAAGAAAGATGAGTATGTCATCTACAGGGATGAGAATGGTAATGCACGAGTTACAGACGTAGAGTAGTGAACGTTCAAGCTCAAGACATAAGAGCAGTTCTAGAGAGAGCTAATATGTTTGAGCAGGGCTACATATGTTTACCAGAACATGCAACAAAGATCGTCATGTCTATGAAGAATCAAAGGACATACAACAGAGCATAAATTGATGATATTGTGCATGAGATCTACAAAGCTCAAGAGATGTCACTAGATAATTTCTACAAGAGGCTGGATGATGTCTACTATCCTATAGACAACTGCCTCACCGGTTTGACTACACTCATGGATGAGATGAAGCAGATTTGGATACTGTTCAGAGACAGCATGCAATTGGGGCAGACGGACTGGCATCGATCGACGACATCATCAATCCATCGATCGACACTGAAGCCAACAAACAAAAGACCTCAGCAGAAATACAATTGGAAGATAGGTTCGATGAGATTGCTTTTTCTCAAAGCCTAATGAAGGAAGATTTTTTCTCAACAATTGGAGGATATATCAGAGACTACAACTGCCAGACCTAGATTGTTACAGCGCAGTATTGAGAACCTACAAAGGAGAATGCATTCAATGGAGGTTGCTTGAGAGGTTATAAGGAATGAGAAAACCAGAAGTGATGAGGCAATGAGGAGCTTCATTGGTACATGGTTTCATAAGAGCAAAAAAGATGTAGATACTTGTTTTCCAAGTTTTGATCCACCTTAATACTAGTCAGAAAGTTCACAACGTCGAGCTTAAGACTATAACCAAGCGCTGAGTGGGAGGCAAACCACTGTTTAGTAAGTCTTTATTTCGTTTTTAGTTATACTACTATTTATTTCGAGTTGTACTTTGTTTTGTAGATTGTTTGAGTCAACCATTGATTGATACCATAGAGGCACCATCAGTATACAATGGATCGGGACCATCGATCAACCCCTCACGACTACCATTAATCGACACTCTCTTACAAAGAGTGGTATCGAGTTTTCTACTTAAGCTATTTGCTTATGATTTAATTTTTCCTAACTAATCCGGGATAGATTACACTGGGGACATTGTAATTTATGTCTAGTGGAGGTTCACTAATGCTATTTGATTTTTTTGAGCCTTATTTACTATATATATATAAAGTTTTTCAAAAAATTTTATTGAGTCAAGAAGGGGACTATGATCAAGATTTATTATTGACTAACCACACTTTAGCACAATTATTAGAAGGTTGTTTGCAGAAATTACTAAAGATACCAAAGTGGATCATCCTGACACTATATCACAGTTGCTTAGAAAATTTGAAGGAACCGAAGCTGATTTACAACACTAATCCTAACATCATTTGCTTGCTTTGGAGCTTGGTATATATTGGATCAGATTCCGGATACAAAATCACCGGTGCTCGATCTAGTGGTTTCTGCAAGTCTGTAGGTACAAGTCATTGCACCTTTGGTTCCCTTCTCTCTCTCTCTCTCTCTCTCTCTCTCTCTCTCTCTTTCTCTTCAGCATCTACATAAAAGCTTAATATATTGAGATGACTTCCTGAGATGCAGAGGGGTAGGTACATTACCGATGACCCCACTATTCTAATTCAGAGGAAAAATCACACATTGTTGGAAGCGAGGGGTAGGTACATTACTGACGATCCTACTATTCGCCTACAACTTTGCCCAAAAAGCAAAAGAAAAAAAATAAAATAAAAAGAAGAAAAAAAGAAAATTGAAAATAAGATGGCAAGATGTACTGTATCAGCATCATCGTCCATTAAGTTTGAGATCTAAAAGGATTCATAGAGAAAAAGGGGGACGAAATGAATCATGGAACAATTTGTGCCTAATTGTTCAGATATTTGCAGAGGTAAGAGTCCATGTGTCCTTTGATCGATACTCCCAAGGTAAAGCTTGCACTTTTATATTATGCAAGGAAATGAAATCAGTAGAGGTGTGAGTGAGACTAGTATTTGCTAAGTTATTGGTAGAATGGAATTGGTCGCTATACTAGGATAATGTATATATAGTTTCTCTGTGAGTGACTTGATAGGATGTGGTTGCAACAAAATAGGGGAAAATTATATTTAGATATTATATGAGTCTCCGCTTTTCAAAACCTCTTTCACGGCTTGGTTTGCTTGAGGACAAGCAAAAACTTAAGTCTTGGAGAGTTGATATAGCCTATTTATTTGCAGTTTTAGGCCGTGTTATAGGCTCTATTTAGGGTCTATTATGTGTGTCTAGGCTATGTTTCAGAGTATTTACAGGTCTAGGAACATTTTGGAGAGATATAGAGATACTTGGAGCTTTTGGAGTATTTAGAGGAGAAGAATCTGTACATGATCATTTAAGGAGTCGAAGTACAAGACAGTTGTCGATTGATGACACAACCTTGGCGTAGACCGATGTTAAAAGACCAAGGTCAAGCGATGCTACACACTTGCCATCGATCGACGTCCATCGATCGACGTCCATCAACTAGATTATTGTCTTTCTTTAATTATGTCTGAGTAGTTATCAACTAGATTTAAGGTTGAATGATAACAATCATGGATTAGCCCAAAAGTAGGATTGCTAGGTTGAGTAAATATCCATCAATTGAGTTATGCTTCATGCTTGTATTCTAGAGTAGCTAACTAGAATCACGAAAGTAGGACATAGACGACTACGAGAGTTGATTTTGTGTCAAAATAAACTCCGTTGAACTAGCTATTAGGAGCATGCGAGAGCTCGTCTAATAAGTCAGGTGGACTTATCAAATCTCGTTCACACTTCCTTCTGATTTCACCATCGATCGAGATCAGACCTTAGCCGTGGATTGATGGTATTTCCTTTTGGTCGCATTTGTGAGTTGGAGTTAAAAAGGTCAGAATAGTTAATATTTAAGTTCTAGAATATTTACATTTCCATGCTTCTTATTCCCTATAATCCATTAGGCTTGAAGTCCTTGATCTACCATATTTACCTTTACATATAGTTAGTTTAATAGCATATTTCCATATTTGCATTATCAACATCTTTCCATATTTACATTATTAGCATATTTTCATATTGCATCTCTACTTCTTGATAAAGAATATTTTCTTAATTAATTGTTCACCCCCTAATAATATATATTCACCTAGCTTAGGTTTTAGAAATAAGAAATCTATTGTGTGCCATTGCTCTCTATGGATTCGATCCCTAAGTACTACACTTGATCTCTCTTGGCAAGAGTTTTATTTGTGTGTTAAGATTATGGTTAACTTGAAAGTTAGTTGTTTAGGATATTTATACCATGTTAGAACAATAAAACAACCTATGTCAGTCGTGCCTATTGGCGAGGAAAAAGAGAGGTGGCTGAAGTCATGAAGAACCGTTGTGACAGGTTCTCGAGCGAGTTCAAGGAGCTTACGAGGGGTTATATGGATCTTGGGGATTATAGCGAGTGTCGTGGTACCGTGGGCGGATTGTTCATTACGCAAGACCCTAACTATTCGTTTGACGTCGAGTATGCAAGGCAAACTGGGCGTATGAACGAGAGGAACATGGACTTCGCAATTCCTCAAATCGAGGAGAGGATTTGGGAGCAGTGGAACCCGATTCCCACTTCTCCTGATACGGTGGAAGCCGAGACAGGAGTCGCATATGAGATGGGCAAAGTGAACCAGCCGACGGCCCCCTGGACGTCAACAAGTACTCGTTCGGGAGGTCGATGACTGAGTAATTTGGTCTCGACGATTGATCGTAAGGTTGGCCGTGATTTATTTGGGAATGTGCTCCCTTGTGTTATAATATGTTTATGTTATTGGTTCATCTCCGGCCAAGTGTGGTAGTGTATCATGTATTGGGACTGGCCATGTGTGGCTTTGAATCCTTGCCGTGTATCGGCTTTTGTCTGAGTCATGTGTTTTTTTGTTAAGTATAGGGGAAAAATTCGAGTTGTCATCTCGCTTTTTACCCCTCTTTGTGGATCGTCATGTTCATTGCTCGTCCGAGATGTTTGAGAAGTTCTCAAAGTTTCGAGAGCGTTTAGATGCGTAAGAAGAGACATGCTTTCAGGATCTCATATCCTTTCGATATCATGCCTTGAGACACTAGAGATCAGTGTGTTGGGTTTAGGGTAAGACCTAGGTTTAATTTCAGTTTGAGGCTTTGCGATGACTAATCGGCTTTCGTTTTGCCTGTTGCGATTTTAATTTGTCCCCGTTCGGATTTAAAGTCCACGATAGGTTCTCGGCTTATACGACTTGTCTGGTCGGAGCCAAGCATCTCACCGGAGACAATTTTTAAGTCGTCCGGAAGTGCTGACCAAAATTTTGGATTTCTTTTATATCGCGCTATTTATCCTAGTCAGATGTGAGAGGATTTATCCCTTAGGATAGATCTGGATGCGTTTGTTTAAGATGGCTAAAGTTCTCGGCGGGGCCAATCGACAAGCGTTTGTGATTAGTCGCGAATGGACTGGGGGCGTGTTCTTGAAAATCTAGGCGACGTCTTGCTTATTCTTTCAAAAAATACTTTGTGTCTGTAATGTTTTAAGTATCTGGGACCGGGGTCTTGTGCTCTGGTCGGGAGTTTGAATTGATGATGCGTCTGACATATGTTTGTTAAGGAGTTTTAGTGGTCGCCGGAATCTGTTGAACTCGGCGATGCCTTTGTCAATGTGACAAAGTTTCTTCACTGAGTAAGATAGTGTGGAGTTGATCCGTTTTGAGGTAGGATGATTTTCCGCGAGTTTCCGTTTTCGGATTCGTACGATAATCGTTTTGCTCGTATATGGTTGTTTTCCGAAAGCATAACAAGATGTTTCTTTGTGAGATAAGAGAGATTTTGCGAGATTCGAATGAAGTCTTTATTGCCGAACAAGTTTCAAAAATATTGACTACAAGGCAATTATTCTATAATGTGGGAATATACGAGTATTTGTTTATATACCACCCTCTCCCTTTTTGGAGAGGGGGATAGTTGAACTCGTCTTTCAGAGAGCTACTTACGTACCCCTTTCGAGGATCAATCCATCTCGTAGTTCTGATGTTTGTGCGAGTGTGTTTACTCGACTGCCGTGTTTGTGTCGTCCGCGTTAGTTGCAGGATCAATGTCTTCTGCCAGATTTGTCTCCTCCGGTTGGGTTGAAGCATTGGACACCAAAAATAGTTCTTCTTTGGCCGTTGCTTGGGTTGGCGATTCTGGATCGTCTTTTTCTGAAGCGTTTTCAGTCGGTGCCTGAGCAAGCTTCGGGCGTTTGGTCTTCGCCATTGCGGTGTTTGTGATTTTTCTTAGCTTGTGTTCAGCCAGGAAGCAACACCTTGACTGTTTCTGGCATCCCCATATCGCAAAAATTCCGTTATGAATGGGGAATTTAATGCCTAAGTGATAAGTTGTCCGGACTGCCTTCATGGCTTTTAGCCAAGGCGTGCCCATGATGACATTTTAAATGGCCGGGTGGTCGAGGACCACAAAGTTGACGATATTGGTGACTTCTTTTGCCATTACAGACAGTTTGATTATTCTAAGGGTCATTGATGTTGTGCCAGAGAAATCGATCAGCGGTTTTGGCGATGGTACGACTTCCCCTAATTCGACGTTCATCCTCTTGAGAGTTTTGCGGAAGATGATGTTGACCGTGCTTCCCGTGTCGATGATAACCTTGGCGACCTCAAGATCTCTTATTACGAGATCGATAACGAGTGGATCGCAGTGTGGATGGTCTATCCCGCTGGCCTCTTCTTCATCGAAAGTGATTGCTCCTTATGGGATGTCACTGGGCGCTGACAAGGTCAGCAAATTTGCACTTGTCTAGGCCTTGCGCTGATAAGCTCTGATGGCCGAGACGGTATCGCGGCAATATTCTGATCCGCCGATGATCATGTTCATCATGCGACAATTGTTGTCGTTCCCCTTCTAGTCTTGCCTTCTTCCGATTAGTTCCCTTGGGAGGAGTTCTCCGTTTGAGGAGCCCATTCATTTTTCAGGGGGGGGGGTGTCTGAATCACGGATGAGATATTTCATGTTGGAGACTTTGGAGAGTTCTCCAGCTAGCGAGCAGCTTTGCGGCCAACCTTGCACCGAGAACTTTGCAGTTAACAGTTGAGTGACCGCATGCCTGGTGAAAGTCGCAAAAGAAATTCTCGTCGTAATTCGGATTTTGGGTCCACGTGTTGTCCGTCGTCCGACCTTGCTCAGATCCAGAGTTAATAGCGTAGTTATGCTCCCCCTGGGTTTCTTATTCCCCGCGGTGGACACTTTTATCGTTGCAAGGGTTTTTTTTAACTCCTGATCCGAGCCTGGATCCTTCGACGAAGTCTTTGTCGGCTTCTGCTTATGCGACAACACCTTCGTCTCTTCTTCGATGATAAAGTAATCGGTGGCCTTGTGAAGCGCATCCTGGATTGTACGCGGTTTCTCCAAAGTTATCCACTTCCTGAACTTTGATTTGGACCAGAGCGTCTTCCGGAGCACGTCTATGGCCACTTTGTCGCTTATCCCACTGACTCTAGCCATGACGGTTTTGAACTGTTTTATGAAGTCACAGAGAGACTCGTCCTCTCCCTGGGATAAGCTCCAAAGGTCGACATTAGAGGTTTCTCGATTGATGAACATTAAGTATTACTTGAGAAAATCCGAGGCGAGCTGGCGAAAGCTTCCTATGGAATTCCGCCTAAGGCGAGAGAACCACTCGAGCGCTGCTCGTCGGAGTTTTTCCACGAAGAGGCTGCCTTAGCCGACATCTCTTTTGCTTTCTCTAAACCTGGCTCTTCCCATCGCAACCTGGAAAGCCTGCAAGCGTGCTTTAGGATCAGTGGTACCGTCGTAAGGTGTCACCTTGATCTCTCTGGGATCCAAAACCCTTGTTTTGGTGATGCGAGTAGTAAAAGGCATTTTGCGAGCCTCCTCGAGGAGCAGATCGATCTTTGGTGCGGTGCTAGTAGCGTGATGGATCTGACATTGTCGGCGTTTGCCGCGAGTGTTCCATATCTGCTCCTCGGCCAGTTCTTCCTGTTTTTCCAAGAAGATAGCTTCTTCTTCTCCGGTCATAGGGTGTTTGAACTGGGTGTCACCCGAGTAGCTCGGCTCCTTGTGCGACATGGAAGTACGTCTGCGTCTTTGTCCGTAGTCTCCGACTGGCTGCTAGAATCCACATCGACGTATTCGATTTCTCCTTTTTTTTTATTTTCCTCGACAGGGGGAGGGTCTTCCGGGGTTTTCCGTTTTGGTGCGGGGGTTACTGCATCAGGATTTTGTCCAAACGGTTTCCCCTGTGCGTTGCCAGACCGGTCCAAAGGAGTTGCGAAATCGAGTCTTCTTCCACGAACTCGGGTTGTTCCACGCGGAAAACGGCTCTGTCCCTTGCTGTTAGGGTTTCAACCTGCTTAGTGAGAGAACTCATGACCTGTTCTTGTTCTGGCAACTTTTTTTTTGAAAGTTGAGAACATCTTCACCTCCTTAAATGCTGTGGTGTTTGTGTCAGCATTAACCGTAGTGACTTCATCGCTGAAGTGTTTTCAGCATTGTCGTCGACGACGTTGTCGTCGCGAGGTTGTTGGTTGTTGAGATTGTGAGTTGACATGTTTGATCTAACGTTGGTGGCTGAGAGTTAGATTGATCCGTACCCCCTCCTCCTTTTAGCGCCAACCTGCGGGACCCAGAATTTGCATTGTTGATTTCCGTTGATTTAGGAAGGTCAAGTAAACCCAACTTTCCCAGAGGTCCCAATTTTCTGCTAAGCCAAAACGTCAAGCGACCAAACAATGAGAACAAATGATATAATAACGAATTGATTAAACGAAAAGAGAGTAAAGAAGATCTTATTTCGAATCTATGATTTGAGCGTTACAACATGTAGAGCCTTAGAGGTAAGAGCCGTCAGCGAGTTCCTAGTTCTAACCTTGTAAGATTTGATTAACCTAGTTGAGTCGCAGCTTGATAACAGAAAAACTAAAATATGCCTAATTGCCCTAAATGCTTGTTTGCTCTGAGTAAAATTTTATGTGTCAGTGCATCTTCAACCTCGAAGTCCTTATATAATCCTCCCAGAGGCGGTTTGTTCTTTCCCTTTATGCCCTCAATCGAGTTTATCGCTTCGCGAAAATCTTCTATTTTCCTTTGATCTTCGTGGTTATCTTTGGAAACTTCACATTTATCTTCCGAACTTAACATTTATCTTTTCCTGCAAAATAAAAGATAGGCTGTCATAACGATTGGGCTTGATTTCGTGTAAAACCGCAAGTGGGCCTTTGTAGTGTTTTAGACCTTCTCGGGCCATTTTTTTGACTTAAGAGTTTTTACGATTTATTGAAGGAACGCTTCCAAAACGATGTCGATTCCGAAGAGAGCTCGAATTTCTCATATAGTAAAGGCAACCTTTAGGTGTTTAGTTAACCGCCGAACAGGCGAGTTGGGTGACTTGGTCGATCCAACTCGCCCGTTCGGCGAGTTGGACTTGTCGAGTTGGTCAGCTTGTGCGGTCCAACTCATCGAACGGGTGAGTTGGACGGATTGCTTGATCCAACTAGCCTGTTCGGCGAGTTGGACGACTTGCTTAATCCAGCTAGCCCGTTCGGCGAGTTGGACGACTTGCTTGATCCAACTCACCCATTCGGCAAGTTGGATGATTGAGCCTTTATACTTATTTCGTTGTTTCAATGCTTGGGAATCCGTTCATCCGAGGCCTTGAGTAACCTTTCTCGAGGACTTATCGTGCGAACCCTCTTTCAGAGTTTATTTGAAACTCAATTTCAGTTTTCCCGCTCTTCTTTCTAAAAAATGTTATCTCTCTTTCTTTTCAAAGAGGACATTTTCCTGAAAGTTTCTAACGTTGATTCCGTCGTAACCTATTTTAACCCCAACAAGGGAGATATAGGGAGAAAAGAAACCAGAATAAGATACTTGTTTACTTAAATACATGCTCGGGTAAGATTCCATGTGTTCTTGATCGATACTCTCATGGTAAAGTCTGCACTTTTATTTTTATGCAAGAAATGAGGTTAGTAGAGGGGTGAGCCAGATTAGTATTCACTAAATTGTTGGTAGAATGGATTTGGTTGCTATATTAGGATAACGTATATAAATTTTCTCTTAGATTAGCATGTATTTTATGTGGTTGAAACATAGTAGAGGTGATAAGGATGAGTTAAAGATATTGTGAGTCCCAGCGTTTTCAAAGCTCTTCCACATGTTAACCATTGTTTTGCTTAAGTACAAGCAAAATGATTAGTATGGGGGAATTAGTAGAGTCTTATATTTACCACTTTTAGGCCATGATATAAGCCTTATTTAGAGTATATTATATATATTTGGAGTATTTTTAGAGTATTTTCAGGTTTAGGTATGTTCTAGTTTACTCTGGTGATTTTGGAGCTTTTTGAGATGCAAAATTTGCGCGGACGTGTCAAATTTTTATCTATGGATGAAAACTTTTGACTCGCGAGTTTTTTTTGTTCTGCATGGTATAAATCTCTTAAACAAATAACTATCAAATTAACCCTAGTCCTTAACACACAAATAATACTCTTGCCAAAAGAGATCATGTGTAGTACTTAGGGATCGAATCCACAGAGAGCAATGACACACAATAGATTTCTTATTTTTAAAAGATTAAGCTAAGCAAATATATATATTGGCGGGGAAACAATCAGTAAGGAAATATTTTTTTTTCAAGTAGTAGAGATGGAATATGGAAGTATGCTTATAATGCAAATATGGAAATATGCTTATAATGCAAATATGAAAATATGCTAATAATGGAAATATGCTAATAAACTAACTTGATGCAAATGTTAATATGCTAGATCTAGGGTTTCAAGCTTAATGGATTATAGTGGATAGGAAGCAAAAATATGTAAATATACTAGGACTCATATATTAACTATTCTGACCCTTTTAACTCCAACTCTCTTATGCGAGCAAGAGGAAAGACCATCGATCGACGACGAAGGCCAGATGTCGATCGACGGCGAAGGCTTGATGTCGATCGACGGTGAAATCAGAAGGAAGTGTGAAAAGATTTAATAAGTCCACCAGACTTGTTAAACCAGTTCTCGCATGAGCCTAACAGCCTAGTTCAATGTGGTCTATTGTGGCCTAAAACCTACTCTCATAGTCGTCCATGTCCTACTTTCGAGATCCTAGTTAGCTACTCTAGAATGCAAGCATTAAACACAACTCAATTGATGGATATTAACTTAACTAGAAATCCTACTTTTGGGCTAATCCATAATTGCTCTCATTCAACCCTAAACCTAGTGGATGACTACTCAGAAATAATCAAAGAAAGAATAATAATCTGAATAGAATGCATAGATAAAATACTGAGGTTTCAATACAATCTCCCTAAGGAGTTTATGAATCTTCTCCCCTAAAAACCTATAACTATAAAACTATGTGTTTTTGTCAAGCCTTGCCTAAGCTTGTGCTTACACTTGCACTTCGCCCCCTTTGCGTGCCCTCAATACATGAATAGAAATATGAAAACCCTAAAATCTAGGTCAAAACTCGTCAATGGCATCTTGTCTTTTGTTTTCTGAACTTGTTCTTTTCAGTTGGATGTCTTGCGAGTTGGGCATCGATTGATGGCAAGCGTGTAGCATCGATCGACTTTGGTCTTTCATCATCGGTCGATTCCAAGAATGTGTCATCGATCGATTGCTCAAATAGCCAGCTACAGATTCTTCTCCTCTAAATGCTCCAAAAGCTCCAAGTATCTCCATTTATCTCCAAAACATCACTGGATCTGTAAATACTCTAAAATATCCTAGACACACATAATAGACACTAAATAAAGTCTAGAACATGGCCTAAAAGTGGTAATAAATAGGCTCTATCAACTCCCCACGACCTAACCTTTTGCTTGTCCTCAATCAAACCAAGCCTGTGAAAAGGGTTTTGAAAAGTGGAGTCTCACATAATGTCTAAGTATAACTGTCACCTTACTTTGTTGCAAACACATCCAATCAAGTCAATCATAGAGAAACTTTATATACGTTATCCTAGTATAGCAACCAAATACATTCTACCAACAACTCAGCAAATACTAGTCTGAATCACCCCTCTATTGATCTCATTTCTTTGCATAAAATAAAGATGTAGGCTTTACTTTGGAAGTATCGATCAAAGGACACATGAACTCTACCTCTGCAAGTATCTGAACAACTAGGCACAAAGTCTTCTCAGATTCCTTTATTCCCCTTTCTTTTTGAATCTTTCTAGATCTTAAACTCAATGGACAATGATGCTGATATAGTCCATCTTGCCATCCTATTTTTGATTTTCTTTTTCTTTTCTTCTCTCTTTTTTTTTCTTTCTTTTGCTTTTGGGCAAAGTTGTAGGCAATCATTGGTAATGTACCTACCCCTCGCTTCCAACAATGTGTGATTGTTACTCCGAATTAGAATAATGGGGTCATGGGTAATTTACCTACCCCTTGCATCTCGAGAAGTCATCTCAATATTTTAAGCTCTTAGGTAGATGCTGAGGAGAAGAGAGAAGGGAATCAAATGTGCAATGACTTGTACCTACATACTTGCAGAAAGAATCCGATCCAGTGTATACCAAGCCCTAAAGCAAGCAAATAATGTCAGGATTAGTATTGAAAATCAGTTTCAGCTCCTTCAAACTCTCTAAGCAAGTGTGATATAGTGGCAGGATGATCCACTTTGGTATCTCTAGTAATCTCTGCAAGAACCTTCTAAGAATGGTGCTAAAGTCTTGTTAGTCAATAATAAATCTTGATCATTGTCTCCTTCTTGACTCGACAAAACCTTTTGAAAAACTTATAAGTATATAGTAATAAAACTCAAAAATAAATCAAATAGCATTAGCGGACGTCCTCCAGACTTAAGTTACACGATCCCAAGTGTAATCCACCCCAGATTGGTTAGGAAAAAATAAATCATAAGTAAATAGATTAAGTAGAACATTTTGATACCAAACTCGGTGAAGAGTATCGATCAATGGTAGGCATGTGTGGTCGATCGATGGTCGCGATCCAGTGTCGACTGATGGTGCCTCTATAGTGTCAATCGATGGTGACTCAAAAGGTCTATAAAACAAAGTAAAACCCGAAATAAGTAGTAGTATTAGTAAAAACTAAATAAAAGCTTACTGATCAGGGGGTTGCCTCCCACTGAGCGCTTGGTTATTGTCTGTAGCTCAACGTTTTTGAACTCTTTGACTTGTACGAAGTTGGATCAACACTTGGAAAATAAATGTCATATATCTTCTTTGCTCTTTTGAAACCTTGTACTGATTAAGTCCCTTATTGCCTCATCTTTTCTGGTTTTCTCATTCCTTGTAACTGTTCTGAAACAGTCCATTGAATGCATCCCTTACTATAGTTTCTCAATACTGCACTGTAGCATCCTAAGTCTGGCAGCTGTAGTCTCTGATAAATCCTCCAACTGCAGAGAAATATCTTCCTTCCTTAGGATCGAAGAAAATGCAATCTCATCGAACCTATCTTCTAATTCTGTTTCTGCTGCTGTCTTCTGTCCGTGTTCATCCGCGTCGATTGATGCTTTGATGTTGTTGTCGATCAATGCTTGGTTTTCTGCACCAATCGCATGTTGTCTCTGAACATTATCCAAATCTTGCTTCATCTCATCCATGCGTGCAGTCAAACCGGTAAGGCAGGTGTCTATAGGATAATAGACATCATCCAACCTCTTGTAAAAATCATATAGTAACATATCTTGAGTTCTGTAGATCGCATTCACAATATCATCAATCTCTTCTCTGATGTATGTCTGATGGTTCCTCATAGACATAGCGATTTTACTGCATGTTTTGGTAAACATATGTAGCTATGCCTAAACATATTAGCTCTCTCTAGAACTCCTCTAATGTCTTTAGCTTGCACATTTACTACTCTTCCGTCTGTAGCTCGTGCGTTACCATACTCATCTTTGTAGATGCCATACTCATCTTTCTTTTCCCAGTGGAAAAGTTTGTTGCCTTGAGTATCAAAACCTCGTGTACCTTGTTCATAATGCCAATCGATCGATGTCCGGATGGTTGTGTCGATCGATTGGGGAAAGGTGTAGGCATTGGTACGAATCATCTCGCATCTCTTCTCCTCAATATCGATCAATGCTGAATGGTGTACGTTGATCGATGGCCTCTGCTGCTGTCCAAATATATTATCCGATCCATTAGCCATAATAAGGGAATCTGCTACATCCTCCTTGGATAAATGTAGGAGTCTACCATCAAGAGCACGTGCATGTCCCTATGGGTCTCTGAAAATACCAAAATCATCTAGTCTAAGGTTACCAATATTTGTCTCTTCTGCTCCATGCTGGTGTTCTCGTTCGCGTCTGATGTCATTCGAAGGCCATGAGTAGCCTGTGATCGATGCTTGATTATCCACTCTCGTGTTCATTACCCAACGAAGTTTCCTATGGTGCCAGGATGCGGCATGCAACTTGATTTTCCTTTCTGTAATCAGCTTCATATCCCTTGCAAAATGGACGCGTGTCGATCGATGGTGTATGGTGAACGTCGATCGAGGCTCGATAACCAGATTGTTGTGCGAAAAGGTTTCCAGCTCCATTGGCCATGGCAAGAATGTCTGCAATATCTTTCCTCGTGACATTAAGTAATCTGCCATCCATAGCTCTTGCGTGACCGTTTAGATCTCTCATAATACCAAATTTGTCTGGTTGTAGATAACCATATTCCTTCTCGCGTTCTACAGCTAAATCCATTTCGGTTGCTGCTTCGTGGTCAGTATCGATCGATGGCAGAGGCTTGCTGTCCATCGATGTAGAATTCCTGAATCTATGGGAAATATGAAAAACACGAGCCTCTTCCATAGCAATGCAACGGTACTCGGACATCTCTTTTTCTCTGTAATCTTCGTTGTACTCTAGGTGGGCTGTTTCATAATCACCATCTGTGTGGTCGTGGTCAATCGGTTATGGAGTCTAAGTGTTGATCGAGAACAGATGGTGGGTATCGACCGAGGGCTGTGTCGTAATCACCATCTATGTGGTCGTGGTTGATCGGTTCTGGAGTCTAAGTGTCGATCGAGAACACATGGTGGGTATCGACCGATTTCTGAATTGCAAGCGTGTCGATCGATAGTATCGGCTGGGTGTTGATTGATGCTCCATCTTCCGACTCGTCATTGAAGTCATAATCGCATAAGCATGTGGCCACAAGTTCTGCATTATCACAAAATTATGTGAGGGCAAGTTTATTCTTATAAATTTCATAATAGACATTATGATCAATCAAGGAAAGGCACAACTTATTTGTCCTCATGTCGCAGATAGCTCCCATGGTAGCCATGAAAGTTCTTCCAAGTAATAAGGAAGAATTCCAATTGATCTGGATATCCATCACGTGGAAGTCTATCGGGACTAAGACATCTTGAATTTGCAATGGGACATCTCTAAAATACCTCCTGAATCTACTCTGAAGCAATCCACAAAGATGAAAGAATCGCTAGAAGACTCCACTTTCAAGTTCAATTTTTTCCCCATATCTCTGGGTATGATGCTCACTGATGATCCAATATCACAGAGGGCATTGGGAAACTTGTGGCTTTTGATCAGACATGGTACCAAAATTTTCTAGGGTCACTTTTCTTCTCTAGAACAATCCTCTGTTTCTTCCTTGGGTGATCTTTGGCAGTTTTATCAGCCATCATTGGCTCTGATGTACCCATCTTCTGCTCTGCAATTTTCATATTCATGAATTTCGGAAAAGAAACCCGTTTTGATGCTGGTGATCCTCGATCGATTATACGCTCGGTGAGTCTTTCTCTCCTCACTTCTACCCAAAATCATCTTCAGATAGTGCATTGAGCTGGTGCTCATGTCCAGCTTTTGTTTTTTTCTCGATCTTTTTTCTGCATTACGCAGATGACCGGCGAGGTCATGCAGGTTTCCATTCTCATCCCGAGTCAATATCATAGTCGTAACCATCTGAACTCCTCGGCTTCTGTCAATCGATGCGAGTATTATGTTGTCGATCGTCGGTGTGGGATTAGTGTCGGTCGATGCTCGAGTTCTGATATCGGTCGATATTATCCATAAAGATGTGTCGGTCGACGCAGAATTGTTGATGCGATCGATGCTTGTAGTCTTTCTTTGTGGATCGTACGTTCGATTAAATCAGGGTTTGAGAATAATAATTATTGTCCTTTATTGCTCCTGGCGTGTCATTTTGCACCTGAAAACAAGGAAAAGAAATATTTAGTAACTTTAATGTAGTAACAAACCTACACTAGATCCTAGATATTAAATCTAATGGCGATCAATGCTCCTCGACAACGTCGTCAAATTTGACTCGCATGTTTTAGTTGCTCTAGCAGGGTATAAATATCATAAGCAATTCACTATCAAATTAACCCTAGTCTTTAACACACAAATAATACTCTTGCCAAAAGAGACCATGTGTGGTACTTAGGGATCGAATTCACAAAGAGTAATAGCACACAATAGGTTTCTTATTTCTAAAGATTAAGTTAGGGGAATATATATATTGGTTGGCAAACAATCAGTTAAGGAAATATTCATTTTCAAGAAGTAGAGATGCAATATGGAAATATGCTAATAATGGAAATATGCTAATAAACTGACTTGATGCAAATGTTAATATGCTAGATCTAGGGTTTCAAGCTTAATGGACTATATTGGATATGAAGCACAAATATGTTAATATACTAAGACACAAATATTAACTATTCTGACCCTTTTAACTCCAACTCTCGTATGCAAGCAAAAGTAAAGACCATCGATCGACGACGAAGACCTGATGTCGATTGACGGCGAAGGCCTGATGTCGATTGACGGCGAAGGCCTGATGTCGATCGACGGTGAAATCAGAAGAAAGTGTGAATGAGATTTGATAAGTACACTAGACTTGTTAAACCAGCTCTCGCATGCGCCTAACATCCTAGTTCAACGTGGTCTGTTATGGAACATAACTTACTCTCGTAGTCGTCCATGTCCTACCTTCGAGATCCTAGTTAGCTACTCTAGAATGCAAGAATTAAACACAACTCAATTGATGGATATTAACTTAACCAGCAATCCTACATTTGGGCTAATCCATGATTCCTGTCATTCAACCCTAAACCTAGTGGTTGACTATTCAAACATAATCAAAGAAAGAATAATAATCTCAATATAATGCATAGATAAAATACTAGAGTTTCAATACAATCTCCCTAAGGAGTTATGAATCTTCTCCCCTAAAGATCTAAAACTATAAAGCTATGTGTTTGTGTCAAGCCTTTCCTAAGCATGTGCTTGCACTTCGCCCCCTTTGCATGCTCTCAATACATGAACATAAATATGAAAACCCTAAAATCTAGGTCAAAACTCGTCCATGACATTCTTGTCTATTGTCTTCAGAACTTAGGCTTTTCAGTCGGTTGTCTTGTGAGTTGGGCATCGATCGACTTTGGTCTTTCATCATCGGTCGATTCCAAGAATGTGTCATCGATCGATGACAGTCTTGTACTTCGATTCCTCAAATAGTCAGCTACAAATTCTTCGCCTCTAAATGCTCTAAAAGCTCCAAGTATCTACATTTATCTCCAAAACGTCCATGGACCTATAAATACTCTAAAACATATCCTAGACACACATAATATACTCTAAATAGAGCCTAGAACATGGCCTAAAACTGGTAATAAATAGGCTATATCAACCTTTCCATAGTGCGATTGTGCTGATATTTTGAAACATGATAAAACTTTGAGTTAGCTTTCCAATGCCACCGGTTTTAGGTCTATATGACGGTTAGATCTAAAGTTATGCCGATTTATTGAAGAGTGGTTTATCTGCCTCGTGAGAGGAAGCTGTCGAGAAGATGAATGAGTGTATATTGACGGCACAGCCTTGGTGTCGATAGACAGTGATCCTAGAAGACAAGCATGACTTGTTTTATGGCCTACTTCAGCCCATAATCTACCACAAATTACCAGAATATCCATGGACGACCTAAACCCCTATTTATATGTTTTTAAGCCATTGTTGACGGCGATGCTTAACAAGCTTTCTTTTATTATAGGTTTAGGGTTCGGAGAGAAGGGAGAAACTTCTTCAGAGTTCTCCTGGAACTCCTTTGGTTTTATATTTTTATATATTCTATTCATTTATTATTTTTGTGAAAAAGATCATGTCTGAGCAGATCTCTTGTTAGATTTAGGGGTTTTTAATGGTATTGATGGATTAACCAAATAATAGAACTGCTAGGTTGATTATTACATCTATCAATAGAATTGTGCTTATTGCATGTGTCTAGAGTATCTATCTAAAACCTTAAGCTTAGGATATTGACAATTGCGAGAGTAGGTTCAATACCAGAATTAATCATGTTGAGCTTGGTTGCTTGAAACAAACGAGAGTTGATCTAGTTCATTTAGTGAACTTATCGAATTAGGTCTTAATGTTTGAATCAAGTGAACATCGATCGACACTAGTTCAATAGCATCGATCGACACTAGTTCAATAGCATCGATCGACGGTCAATCGAGTTCACAACAAGAGTTGAAACAAATACTTAGGTCATATGATAGATTCATTAATCGATATCTTACAATTTGCATTCGAGTTCTATGATTGATATCTTTAGCTTCTATCCACTATAATTCACTTGTCTGAAACCCTGGATCTAGCTATTTGTTATTATTGCATAGAAACCAATCAATCAACTATTGTGCTATACATACTGCTTGTTAATCTGTTTACCTAGCTTAATACTGAAAAGTCTATAGTCTATTGTGCGCCCGCGCTCCATGTGGATTCGATCCCTCAATACTACAATTGAACCTCTTATTTGAGAGAGTAAAATTAGATTATAGGGTTACTTTGAGAGTGCATAACAAAATCTACATCAAGTAAACACACTCGCTGTGCCAACTGGAACACGAGATGGTTTAATCCTTGAAAGGGGTACGTTGGCAGCTCGTCGAAAGACGAGTTCAATTATCCCCCTCTCTAAAAAGGGAGGGGGGAAGAGGGTATGTATACATAAACTCATATACTACCACATTTTAAAATATTTGCCTTTGTACTCGACATTTTAGAAACCTTTTCAATAGTTAGAAAACCCAATAAAGATTTCTAGAAAGTTTCGCAAATCTCTTTTATCGCATAAACATTTCAAGATGCGTCGGAAACACCCAAGTATGAACGAAACATTTATCGTACGACTCAGAAACATAAATCTTACAAAAAATCAGTCTATCAAAAACTATTCAAACTTCCGAAAAAACATTCTCTATATTACCTCAAGAACATTATTCGGTCACACGGTCGAACCTGACTTCCGAAAAAATGAGACGACCCTGTTCTCAAACACTCAAAACCATCTTTCACACAAGGTATATTTCAGGAACATAGCGAGACGTTGCGTAAACCCTTTGAAAATATATTTCCATTCTTGAAACGCAAAAACCGTCTGACCACGACTATAAACTGCAAACGAGCACTTGATCTTACATCACATTCATCGATCGGCCTCAGCGAATACATCCACCGTTCTCTAAAGGGACGATAAAATAGACCTTCCCTTGGTCCTCACACATTCGACTAGGATAATAACACGCTATTAAAGAAATCCAAGTTTTTGGTCAAAACTTCCAGATGACTTAAAAATTGTCTTTGGAGAGATGCTCGATTCTTACCACACAAGTCGTATAAGCCGAGAACCTGTCGCGGACTTTAAATCAGTTCAAATCAGGTTAAAATCGCAGCAGGTAACCCGACAGCCGATTAGTCATCACAAAACCTTAAACCGAGAGTAAACCTATGTCTTGACATAAACCCAACACACTGGTCTATAACATCTCAAGGCATGATATCGAACTGATACAAGATCTTAAATCATGTCTCTTGTTCATATCTAAACGCTCACGAAACTTCGTAAAATTTTGAGAAAGATTTTTGAACGTTCCCGTCTTAAAGAGAAACAAATAGAGTGACTCACCCAGAGTTAAATATGAGACGACAACTCATATTCTTCCCTCAACACTCAATCAAAACACTCTCGGAAACTTTTATGTTAAAAGCATAGTTCATTCTATAAATTCATACAGCGGCAGGGATTCAAAGCCGCAAGTGGCCAGTCCCGATAATCCAACATGACCATACTCGACCTAAGCAAACATAAACGGCCATATCTGGCCAAAACATAAACTAAAAACACAGGGATGAAAGGTAACACTTTCTCATTAAACATCAACGATATCAAACGACCTTCATGGATCAAGATCGTAATTTCTAGACATCGACCTTCCAAACGAACAATCGTTAACCGGGGCCGTTGGCTGATTCACCTCACCATTCTCGCCACGGATTCCCGTTTCGATTTCCTCAGAAACCGGAGACACGGGAATCAAAGGCCACTGATCCCAAATCATTCCTTCGATCTGAGGGATCATGGAATCCCTTTTCGCATTTCTATGCATGAGACTGGAATGCCTATCCATTTCCTCATTGTAAGAATATTCAGAGGCATGCGTAAGGTACAACCCACCAATGGCACCACATCACTAGTAGTAATCATCGACAGAATTGTAGGTTTTCTTCAGCTCCACGAACTCGTTCTTAAATTGGACGCGGCGATTCTCCATGATCCCAGTGACCTCTTTCTTTCCCTTCCGGGACGCTCGAAGAACTTCCTTTTGCGGCCAACTCCCTCGTGCAAAGAGATTTGCCGCCATATCACACTTCAAACGAGCAACCTCCTTCTCGGCCATCTCGGCCTTTAACTGAGCTGTGCGCCCCTCCAAGAGACTCATATTAAGAGCCTCGTTCATGATAAGGAGACCCTGCAAAAAAAATTGAGTTAGTGAAAACTTTGGCGAAAACAGAAAACATACAAAGACAAGAACTAGCCCTGTTGCACACCCTTGACGCTCTCGTAAACTGTGGCAACTCAACAGGCTCACCCTCAGTCGGGGGCATACCAAAGTCAAAGAATTTGTTGAGGTCAGGGCCAAGGGTGTCGAATTCCGGCGGGTTAACCCGATTGGTGCCACTTCCACTAGCTTCGCCATCGAGAAAAATACAGAACATTTCGTACGAGGGAAACTCAAGCTCGTCGACAGCATCATCATCCCCGTTCACAGTAACATGCTTGTCCTTAGGAGATATTGACCTCTCCCTCTCCCTAGGAATGTCGAAAGGAACAAAATCATCCATGCTCGGCTCTGATTCTTCTCCAAATGGCAAATCGGGTTGGAGTCGAGAAAGATGATACGCCACCGTAAGACAAACTCGCCTTAGGGAGAAGCAGCCCCAAAAATACGAACTGCCCCGAAGAAGATCCCTAACAATAAGTAAGTCCTCAGGGAACGAGGGCATAGGATTGGTAACTGCAAAAAAAAAGAAAGTAAGTGCAAGGTTAGATATCTTCGAAACGAAAAAACCAACATATATCTGATCGAGATACTATTTCGGCTCCATCTACTCCTCAAAATGGGAATGCAGCTCTCCTCGACGGATGCACTCTCTATGCGTACGAAAAAATAGTTTTTCCGAAAATTGTGTGTGTTCGAACCAAACCCCTTAATTATCGGCATATCATTCCTCGGGCTCAAATGACATGTGAGCAACTTTTTCGACCCCATGGCTTCAGCAAAGCCTCGAAATAATCAGCATCAAGATTCATGCCACGCTATTAGCTCAGAACCAAGATGCCAATAAGATATTGCAAGCTAGTAAGAGTAATCATGCTTATTGACAATCCTAACCGATCCAAGGTTTGAACGATTATCCCGGGGATTGTAAACCAAGAACGGCAATGCAGCAGGAAAACGTCGTAGCATGTGAAGTAACCATCCGGGTTATGGCAGAAACGTAAGATGTTGTCGAGGTATGAAGGACAAGTATGGCTTGGACAACCAGGGACTCTTTTAGTACGACCTGGAAAGGAAACCACGACTCATGCGAAGGAGCCTTTAAATCGCATGTAGCCAGCCAATATGCAGCGGCTTCCTCAAATCAACGGAGTGTGCCACAAATTCGACCTTTGTAACAACTTCACCATCCTGGGTATGAAGCCTATCAAGAAGACAAAGAATTTTCTGAAGCTCTCTGGCCTGAAGATGTGATCAAGAACAATAAAAGAAAGAAATGGGGAGAAAGATTTTTCAACCTTGAGAGAAGTTCTTGTGGAAGAAAGCAAGTAAATAATTTGAAAACTTACTCCACATACTAATAGGCAAGAAAAATTTACTATTCACATTCGGACTTTAAGCCATTAATGCCGCCTAACTTGCCTAACTGCTCGCAAGAACACCATGATTCTAAAGAGCTTGGGGGGGGGGTAAATGTTGCGGTCAAATCGGTAACGACAGAATCAATGTCTGAAAGTTCCGGAAACATTTGTTTTCTAAAATGAAAATAAAAAGTGCAGGAAACTAAAACTACAACTTCATATAAATTCAAAAAGATTATACGACAAGTTATCTGGAAAGACCGTCGAGCAACGGAATGATCAAAACAGTAAGGTTCAACCCGCCCGACGGTGAGTTGACTGGATTACGTCCAACTCGCCTGATGGCAAGTTGGATGGTCTCCATCCCAATCGCCATCATGCGAGTTGAGATCGCTTCACCAACTTGCCATCTCGCCTGAAGGCGAGTTGGATTGTCACCGTCCAACTCGCCATCAGGCGAGTTGAGATTGCCCATACAACTCACATGTTGGCGAGTTGGACTGTCTCCATCCAACTTGCCATCACGCACAGAGAAAACCGTCTCTAGGAGGAGTATATAAGGGGGTCGAGGTGTAAGATGCGGGGACACAATTTTTCTGCTTAGAGCAGAGCATAGCATTTAGGGCAAATTAGGTATATTTCTGTTTTTCTGTTTTCGAGCTGCGACTCAGCTAGGTTAATCGAGTCTCACAAGGTTAGAACAGGAACTCGCCGACGACTCTTATCGCTGAGGCTTTACCTGTTATAACGCTCGTTCATTCAATTCAGAATAAGATTTTCTTTGCTCCCTTTTCGTTTTTACCGATTTATTATTTTGTTTGTTCTCATTGTTTGATTGCTTGGCATGTGGTTTAGTAGATATTTGAGACCTCTGGGAAAGTTAGGTTTACTTAGCTTTCCTATTTTCATCAAAAATCGACAGTGCAAATTTCGGTTTTCACACTCAGAGGCAGAAAAGGAAAGAGGAAACTGCCTTAAGGAGTATATACGAAATAAAATGACTAGAGATACATGATACACAATAATAACTAAGCATTTAGAGCAATTTAGGCAATTTTCGTTTGCTATTTTTGTGTTGCGACTCAACTAGGTTTACAAAGTCTTTGGTGGTTAGAACTAGGGAACTCGCCAACAGCTCTTGCAGCCGACGTTTTACCTGTGGTAACGTTCATTCACGAATTTAGAAGAAGACCTTCTTTGCTCTCTTTCGTTTTATCGATTTACTATTTCGTTTGTTTTCATTTTCTTATTGCTTGACGTTTGGCATACCAGAAATCCGAGACCTTTTGAAAAGTTAGGATTTCTTAACTTTCCTTATTTTACGAAAATCGACGGTGCGAATTTTGATTCCCACAACTATACATTGTTGCAGCCCAAACTGGATGATGATAAATTAAATTGCCATTTTTTTCATACTTTGTCCTTTGTTTGTATAGTTCTTGAGATGGTCATTCTTTTTGGCAACACATCGTTCGCATGAATTTGCAAGAGTATAACACGGCCCTGAAAATGTGCGAGGATTTAACTACAAAAGAAGTATGTGCTCATTTTGGCCAAATATGCCTTTATTAAGAGGAAGAAGAAGGAGTTTCGAGAGATGTCCTAGAAGGCCCTCTAGGAAAGGGACCATGTCATTGCTCACAACAGATAAGAAGAAGACTTCTGACTCCAAAAGAGTTAGCCACTGTTCGGGATTTGATGGAGAAGTTGGAGCAAGAGAAAGCTGCACTCACTGAGGAGAATGAGAAGGAGCTTGACCGCTTAACGAAGTCTCTATTCATGATGTAACTCGGGAGCAAGTGAGGGTCGAGATTTCTATGACTGCAAAGTGTGCTCGTTGATTTGAGAGCATATAGGCACACATGACCCGTCGGGATGCCTATGAGGGGAAAAGGCTCCTCCTTGCTCAAGATTTTGGGATGAAGAACTGCTTGAAGATGCTGAAGGAGAAAGGTCTGCCTATACCTCAGCCGATCATAGACAAATTCGCTGAGAAGGAGGTCAAGTTCAAGCAAAAGGCTACCGATCTGGAAGTCAGGGATATCTCAAAAGATGACATCAAGCTTTCTCATCTCATCCTACCATCGCAGTTTGTCAGCCAGCACCTTCTCTTGGGTCTTAATCAGTTTGGCTCCAACATCAATTTTGTAACACCCCGCTCCCCCGGGTCCGATCCGGGGTTAAGAGCATGGAGTTATGAACACGGGTCTACTCATTTTAGACCACCAAACGTGTCCCCTTACTGGCCCCAGGAGTCATCGGACCCATTATCCTTCAATCAAGTACCAACCCAACCATATCCACACACTTCTACTTACAGTCCTGCACATAGGGAAATGGAAAGGAGGGCATGAGTAAATGGGTTACTCGGTGAAGCGGTTCTAGACCAGCCTCTCCGCATGAACTCTATATTACTTAATGCGAAACGAGAGCTGGCTAGCCACTACAATCAATCATTCAAATAAATCACACGATATCACACAAAATCATTTCCTTGCTTTTCTATCAACCTAGCGATCACACAATACAATGAACTCAGTCACTGCCACAACATAGATTTATATTTAAGTGTTCTAGACCTCAAGACCTCTAATCCACGAGTTCCCCCAAGCCAACTGCTTGGACACCCCATGGTCTTACACTCCTTCACCATTCTCACTCTAGTTTCTCCTTCTCATTTCATACTTCGTTTATTCTCGTTAGTAACTCGTCAACACTTGTCATTCATATCTCTTGCCAAACTGGCACTCGCCAAACCGGCACGCGAAACCGGCACACCAAACCAGCACGCTAAACCAGCACGCCAAACCGGCACTCGCCAAACCGGCACTCTCCAAACCGGCACTCGCCAAACCAGCACTCACCAAACCGACACTCACCAAACTGGCACTCGCCAAACCGGCATTCGCTAAACTAGCATTTGCAAAACCTGCATTCCCCAAACCGGCATTCGCCAATCCGGCATTCGCCAAACCAGCATTTGCCAAACCGGCATTCGCCAAACCGGCACTCGCCAAACCGACACTGGCTCGATCTTAAAGGCGTCTCATCGACCCCGTTTGCTCACGGTCACCATTCGTTCACTGCCCTTAGATCCCGCCCTTTCGTGGTCACCATCCTTTCACGGCCCTTTCTTATTTCTATCCCGCCGTCACGCGGTCACCGTCCTTTCACGGTTTTGTCACTTAACTTCCCGCGGGTACGTCATATTAGGCTACTGTCCCACGGGGACTCATCACGCTCTAGACGCCACCCGTTCTCGGTGTCACAAACATGTCTACAAACATGTTCAATGACTCATTCTCATTTCACATCCTCATTTCTCATTCACATCCTCATTTCTCATTCACATTCTCATTTCTCAGTTCTCATTTTCATTACTCAATTCTCATTCTAATTACTCATTTCTCGTTCTCATTTCTCATTCACCTTAACTTTAACCTTAACACATTTATTAGACGCTACCCATTCTCGGTGTCACACACATACTTCATTTTACATCCATACTTACATACACACAGACATGGTACTAATTGTAATCCATTGTAATACTTTCATTCACAACATCACTATTAACCTAGGCGTCCACTTTTTTCTAGCAACCTAGCTTTCAGCATCATTCATTATCAATCATCACTCATCACATAACATCCATTCTCACAAGTAATCATTCATCAATAATCGTCCACATCAACACAAGGCAGTTCATTAAGTCCTTTAAACAGTGTGAAGGTTCTTATGCATCATGCTCCATTCATCTAACAACCTAAATCCCATTATGATCTATCAACTTAAATTTCATACAAGGATTATCCGAACCCTAGTTCCTCATCAACCAGTATAAAGAACATGTAAATAAAATTGGGTTCGAATCACCTCACCTTAGGAATAGATCTGAGATCTAGAGCTCTGAATCTGGAAACGGGAATAAAGATCTGGGAGAATCCAAACCGATCAACACTCGACCACCACCACTCGCGATCACGGCAGCTCACGGCGAGGAGAGTAGAAGCGCCAGCGAGAAGAGAGAGAGAGGAAGGCATGTGACAAAGAGAGAGAGAGAAGAGAGAAATCGCAGAGAGAGAGGAGAAGAAGCTTGACGGCTAGGGCTTTTATCTCCTGAGAATTATCTGCAGAGCTTCACTTCAAGTTTCTGATGAGAGAAAAGAGAAGGGGGCTGCCTCTATTTATAAGAAAAGAAGAAGAACCTAGGTCTTAACCCTAATGGGCCGTAGACAAGGCTTTTCTTTAAAAAAGCATTTAGAGCCCAAGTTTTGGGATGTTACAATTCTCCCCTTGTCATTCGGAATTCATCCCCGAATTTAAAACTCCAAACTTCGAATATAACATCCCAAACCGAAACGAACTTCTTTCACACAACACTCATCAATCAAGGGAGGCACGCAAACTTTCACATTTATTCAAGATCTCTTTTTAAAAACCAATAAATGAGTTTAAGAATCTCTTTTAAAACCAAAGGACGGATCTAGCACGGGAAGAATCCTGCAAATAAATGGATCTTATCAGAACCGTAATAGAAATATAGATATAGTTGGTGGCTTTGTAATGTTGATCCCTTAGGTTAGCACTAAGGGATCTTGACCTAGGCTCTGATACCAATTGTAACACCCCGCTCCCTCGGGTCCGATCCGGGGATAAGAGCATGGAGTTATGGACACGCGTCTACTCATTTTAGACCACCAAACGTGTCCCGTTACTGGCCCCAGGAGTCATCGGACGCATTATCCTTCGACAAGTACCAATCCAACCATATCCACACACTTCTACTTACAGTCCTACACATAGGGAAATGGAAAGGAGGGCATGAGTAAATGGGTTACTTAATGAAGCGGTTCTAGACCAGCCTCTCCGCATGAACACTATACTACTTAATGCGAAACGAGAGCTGGCTAGCCACTACAATCAATCTTTCAAATACATCACACGACATCACACAACATCATTTCCATTCTTTTTTCTATCAACCTAGCGATCAAAAAATACAGTGAACTCAGTCACTGCCACAACATAGATTTATATTTAAGTGTTCTAGACCTCAAGACCTCTAATCCACGAGTGCCCCCAATCCAACTGCCTTGACACCCCATGGTCGTACACGCCTTCACAATTCTCACTCTAGTTTCTCCTTCTCATTTAATACTTCATTCATTCTCGTTAGTAACTCGTCAGCACTTGTCATTCATATCTCTTGCCAAACCGGCACTCGCCAAACCGGCATGCCAAACCGACACTCGCCAAACCGGCACTTGGTAAACCGGCACTCGCCAAACTGGCACTTGCCAAACTGGCACTCGCCAAACCAGAACCCGCCAAACCGACACTCGCCAAACCGGCACTCGGTAAACCAGCATTCGCCAGACCGGCACTCGGTAAACCAGCACTCGCCAAACCGGCACTCGCCAAAGCGGCATTCACAAAACCGACATTTTCCAAACTGGCATTTGCCAAACCGACATTTTCTAAACCGGCATTCGCCAAACCAGCATTTGCCAAACCATCATTCGCCAAACCGGCACTGGCTCAATCTTAAAGGTGTCTCATTGATCCCGTTCGCTCACGGTCACCGTCCGTTCACGGCCCTTAGATCCCGCCCTTCCGCGGTCACCGTCCTTTCACGACCCTTTCTTATTTCTATCCCGTCGTCACGCGGTAACCGTCCTTTCACAGTTTCGTCACTTAACTTCCCGCGGGTACCTCATGTTAGGCTACTGTCCCGCAGGGACTCATCATGCTCTAGACGCCACCCGTTCTGGGTGTCACAAACATGTCTACAAACATGTTCAATGACTCATTCTCATTTCACATCCTCATTTCTCATTCACATTCTCATTTCTCATTTTCATTACTCAATTCTCATTATAATTACTCATTTCTCATTCTCATTTCCCATTCACCTTAACTTTAACCTTAACACATTTATTAGACGCCACCCATTTGCGGTGTCACACACATACTTCACTTTACATCCATACATAGATACACACATACAAGATACCAATTGTAATCCATTCTAATACTTTCATTAACAACATCACTATTAACCTAGGCGTGCAACCTAGCTTTCAGCATCATTCATTATCAATCATCACTCATCACATAACATCCATACACACAAGTAATCATTCATCAACTATCATCCACATCAACACAAGGCAGTTCATTTAGTCCTTTAAACAGTGTGAAGGTACTTATGCATCATGCTCCATTCATTTAACAGCCTAAATCCCATTATGATCTATCAACTTAACTTTCAAACAAGGACTATCCTAACCCTAGTTCCTCATCAACCAGTACAAAGAATATGAAAAGAAAACTGGGTTCTAATCACCTCATCTTAGTAATAGATCTGAGATCTAGAGATCTGGATCTGGAAACGGGAATAAAAATCTGAGAGAATCCAAACCAATCAGCACTCGACCACCACCACTCGCGATCACGGCGGCTCACGGCGAGGTGAGAAGAAGTGTCGGCGAGAAGAGAGAGAGGAAGGTACACGACGAAGAGTGAGAGAGAGAAGAGAAAGATCGTGGAGAGAGACAGAGAGAGAGAGGAGAAGAAGCTTGACGACTAGGCCTTTCATCTCCCGGGAATTCTCTGCAGAGCTTCGCTTCAAGTTTCTGATGAGAGAAAAGAGAAGGAGCTGCCTCTATTTATAAGAAAAGAAGAAGAAACCTACGTCTTAACCTTAATGGGCCGTAGACAAGGCTTTTCTTTAAAAAAAATTAAAGTCCAATTTTTGGGATGTTACAAATTTGATAGATCCAGCGACCGCGAGCAACCTACACAGCCCAGTTCGTTCTCTCGATGAATATTTTAGGGGTCAGGCCAATGCGTCCGTAGATCCTCCCGAGCATGGGACCGATCCTACTGCCCAAACTCTTACTTATGGTAATGTCGTCGATGATCTTGTGATCAACAGAGAGGATCCCATTATCCAAGATCGGGGTTCTGAATACATCGAGCAGAAAAGGATCAACGAGAGTCTAACGGATGCAAGGCTGGATGAGACCAGGGAACAGCTCGAGGCTCCGACAGAGATAGCAGAAAATCCTTTGACTGGAGGTCAAGATCGAGAAGTCCAGAACCAAAGGTCATTTTTTGTTGGTTTTTTTCCTTTTGAACTCTTTTCTTTTGACCTGCAAGTCTTTTGGTGTTGTAATATTCTAAATTTATTCAGATTTAATCCTGGTTTTCTTTATCTTATTATCTTTTTAAAGTGCCAACTGTTGAATTTTGATCGGCTCGAAGTAATTTAGTAAATTCTAGTCAATAGACTCAAACTTAAAGATTATTGAAGTGCCTTAGACATGTGGCATGTGTAAATTGTCTCCGTCAACTTTGAAGTTACTGTTACTTAGAAATAATTGAAGTCTCATTGGTTTATTATTTTTACACGACAATGATTCTTGTCCGGCTTTAATGTAATCTCGATGAGTTTTGGTCAGCCAAACCGTACACAGAGATCATTCTTAACGTGTCAAGAGTTATCACTTTTTTAGTCGGCCAGATGTCTGATAAGGATACGCCTGGGCCATGACTCGGTAGGATCTGTCAACCGAGTGTCTGATCAAGACATAGTTCTTGGTTGGGTTCGATTATCAATAC